>JAHDVE020011708.1:0-33921 GCA_022606495.2 Halesus radiatus
CACAAATCGAAGAGTCTTTTTGTGTGAATAAAAAATAAGACAAAAGCTTGACAAAAAAATTACTTACATCGATGTCATTATAAATGAACTTGAGTATATTTAGGAATAAGGTGTTATCGAACAACATAATTTCGGTGGTGATGTAAGTACGTAATACGTAACATTCTAATTCTAAAATTCAAATTAAACAATTGTTATCTTCAGTACACATAATGAATTTATGTTTAGGTTCTTATAATAGTTGATGGTGTAATGGTCAGCATAATTGCCTTCCAAGCAGTTGATCTGGGTTAAATTCTCGGCCGCAACTATATTTAAATACAATTTTTTTATTTACTGGGTACCATTTAAAAAACTATTATTTTATTATAATATCCGGTATAATTTTTGATAAACATCATTAGGTAGTAACTAATTAACTAACCATCACGCCGTTTCGCCGCAGGGGTAGGCAGAGAGGACAGACCAAACTCGATCTTGGCATAGCTTCATTCACTTTCATACAACGTCTCATACATTCTCTTCTGTTATTCTGACTTTCTGACATGGCCCGACTCAAGTATTTGATTCACTTGATTGTGCCATGTCTTCCTCGGACGTCCCCGGCTTGTTCTTCCATTCACATTCGAGTCATATATTCTCCTTACCCTCCTCTCTTCGTTCATTCGCTCAACATGCCCAAACCATCTAAGCGTCCCTTTCTTGATCTTGCTCACTACGCTTACATCAGTCTTGCATTCTTTACGAATCTCAACATTTTTCATTCGATCATAAATGGTTTTACCACACATTCATTTCAGAGATCTCATTTCTACAGCATTCAGTCTACTTTCATCCTTCCCCTGCCAGTTCCATGCCTCACTGCCATACATCAGGGTTGGTATCCACACTCCATTGTGGACTGCTAGTTTCGCTTCTTTGGACAACTTTTTATTGCGCCAACCGCGTTCAGTCCTCCGTTAATGGAGTTTCCTGGATTCACCCTTCTTTCAATGTCCCTATCAGTCTTTCCATCTCTCGTAAACATACTTCCCAAATACACAAACTCATCGACCCGCTCCAAGTATTCATCATTCACAACTATATTGTTCACTGTTTTCGTACTCTCTCTTTCAAACACCACGACTTTAGACTTCCATTTATCATTAGCTCATTCTTCATACATACTTCGTTCATACCATTAGGTAGTAAAATATTATATGGTCCGTTCGCAAGTAATTATTAAAACTGTTTTATTCAAATAATTCGCTCGCCGTAAGAAACGCGTGTACATATATAAAGAGGTATGCAGAGCTAAAACAAGGGCATTAGAGTAATAAAAAGCACATATTTAAGGAAAATTAGATTTAGTAGCTTTCCTTCTTTATTTAGTATTCCATTCGACACAACTATTGACAATCTACTGTATAGTAACACCATGAAATTGTCAATTAGTTGAAAACCTACTTAAGTTAAAACAACACACAGTATACAAAAGTGCCGAGCAAAAAGATGCCTACAACTTTATACAAAATGAGTTCATAGGGTTATAACGGTAATTGTTTTTGTCGATGGGATATTGATTATTATAGTGAATTATCGTGAAACCGATACAACTAGTACACTATGACTCAATAGCGTCTCCCACATGTATGTTTCCGCCTGCATTTCTCGATCTTCGCTCCAAAGCGCCAGCCGGAACGTTGTGTTAATTTGGTAAAAAAAAGTCACCACACTTCCGCGGGCGGGCCGATCTGTTGATCGACAGATCTTTGTGCGGAAGTGAATGTGTAAAGATATTTCTCAGAGATCGGAGAGAAGTGTGGCCTGATGCATGATACGTTGTACGGTTTTAAAGTTACGGTACAGTTTTGACCATAGATATCATAAGATAGACATCGCTATGGCCTTTTACCAAAATAAAAATGTAATGTCACAATTAGCCAGAAGATTATAAATTACTTATGTATGAACAGTGCAAATTTAGATAGTTTAGTTGGAATATTTCGTCAAAAAATCAACTAATCTTTGCTTTTGATTTTCCATAAACAGTTGGTGAAAAGAAATAAACAAAAAAAAACATGAGCGGTGTACGCTCAAGTGTAATGGCATAACACGCCGATCGCTAAGAAAAAGCTACACATCGGATTGCAGATCGTTGCTTTTACATGTACGTTTCAGCGGACTTATTGGAACGAAGTGAGGTGAGATCTTGAGTCCGAAGCGTATGTGTAATGTACACTTTTAGATTATAAAAATAATTTTTCATAAAACGATGAAGTATATATATTTTTTAAATCACTTAAAATAAAGATATATTTTGATTTAATTTCTAAAATTGTTCTGAACAATTATTACGTATTTGCTGTTTGTTCTGTTGTGATATTCATAGGAGGCCTTGATAATGTGAGAACAATAAACTCAAGATATAAATAATACCAAGAACTAAGTACCTACTAATAATGCTTTCATATGATCAAACGTCGAGAAATGATAATATTATAATACAATATTATTTATTTTCATATTCTAGCAAACAAGATTTTCATTTTATAGAGTTAACGTCAAATTTATTTATTGACCTACTCTCTATTCACAATAAGTTGTGCTTAAAACTAACAAATTTTTTTTTTTTAAATATACTGACATAATTTGATTAAATTAGCAACCTTCATCATTTAGCTCTTAACAAATCATATTCGTAAAAAGCATTTACTTTGTGGCCTGCCATAATCAATACATATTATAAAAGAAAGTCCAAAGAAACGTGCGGCCCGCAAAAACTCAGAAATGAGTCCCGATACGATCAAGGGAGTAATATGGTGTGGTAGATCTCTATCCCCCCTCCAGGATGAGGGTTCCCGTTTTTACCTAAAGGGTGTGCTTTTGAAGATATAAGGGCTGGAAGTTTCGTCCTCTAGAAATTTCAAGAACAATCTTCCGGAAGGTTCTAGAAGGTTGGATAAAGCTGTAGAAAGTTCTGGAAGGAGTGGCGGAGTATGTCAACTTATATGTATTTTTCTTGGCGGTGAGTCTAGAAGGTTTTGGATGGTTCACAAATGCTTTAGAAAATTGTGGAAGGAGAAAGTTCTAGAAGCTTTCAGAAATAAATGGCGGTGTGTGTCGGTGAGTCTAGAAGGTTCCGGAAAGTTCTAGAAGGTTCGACAAAGCTGTAAAAAGTTCTGGAAGGAGTGGCGGAGTATGTTGGTGAGCCAAGAAGGCTCCAGAATGTTCTGGATGGTTCGCTAATGCTCTAGGAAGTTATGGAAGGAGAAAGTTATAGAAGCTTTCAGAAATGAAAGGCGGAGTGTGGCGGTGAGCCTAGAAGGTTAGAAGGTAGAAAGTTCTAAAAGGTTCAATAATCTTAATTTTAATCAATATACACTATGAAAAAAAAAGTATTCAAGAGCATTCCACAACATTCCAGAACATCCCGAAACATTCTGGATTGTTGTGGAATGTTCGGGAATAGGGAATCAGGAACATCATTATGGAACATTTCAGAACACTCTCGAATGTTGTCCTGAGCGAAGCCGGGTACCCCAGCTAGTTATAACATAAGCGCATAAATTTGTTTTTAACCATAAAAAAAAATAAATCATTATTTTGTATCTTAGTCTAGTTTCAATATATTCCTGACGAAGGAAGGGTACTTCCGAAACCGGTCAATTATATTAAATTGAAGTGGTTCAAAAAAAAATTACCCATTTTTTATTTTATACTTAACAATTCAATCTGAACACTACACAATAAAATCACTTAAAAAAAATTGCTAATCAATGAATCAGTAGAACAAGAAAAACATGTTGTTTTATTATGAAAAGAAAAAAATTACAATGTTTAATAACAAAAATGTGTGTACATACATTTTTATCTTTGATAAAAGTAGAACAACAGGGAATACCTGCTTCTCCGTGCTGCTTTTTGAAAAATATTCAAAATGCAATCCTAATTATTAAATTATAAGCGTGCATTATTTAAATCTCAATAAGGTTCTTGTGGATAAAATTAATTATTCTGGATGTCATGAGTCATTGAGTTGTATTTTGCGAGATATTGGTTTCCAATTAAAACTACGCAAAGATGTAAGAACGGCCTCTTCATGGTCGAGGGGTAAGGCTCTCGACTGCGAATCCGAAGGTCGCGGGTTCAAATCCCGGCTTGAGCAAGTAAATTTTATTTAATTAATTTGTGCTGTTTCACAATTAATTAATTAAAAATAATATATAGTATATTTGCGCATGTTCCAGAGTGGAAGATACTCTCAGTATCGCCCTGGTGAAAGACCGCCATTCAGAATTGAAACGTTGCTTGAAATGGCTTTCAGCCGAGTTTGGTGAACAGATCTGAATAGCCAGGTATTCACCCCACCTTCCTTTCCCCCTTCTCCTTCCCCTCCCCAATACCTTCAGCCTCACATTCCCCAATTGGGAATGTCAAAGTCTCACTGGCTCCAGACGGTTAGGAGCAGTTGGGACTTTTGTGCGGTATTCATATTAAAAAAAAAAAGAAAGTATTCAATGGGAAGGTTAGATATTGCTACAGCTAGTGTAGACTGTAGAGAGAAAAATGATTGTAGAACTCAGTTCAATGTTAAATTAACGTATTTCCGAAAATTAGAATTTCTGAAGATCGAATAAATAAAAAAAAATCGAAAATTTCATATTAATAATACAATAGTCGAGTGTCTTTCATGTTTGGTTTTACGACGTTTTCTGTAAATTTATAATCCTCGCTCGAAATTTTAAAAGCGCATTTAGTAGCTGTTCAACCATAGTGAGTTTTAAAAACATTATTCTTTGAAAACTTACTACATAATAAATTTACGGGAAACATCGTAAAACCAAACATGAAAGACACTCGACTGTTGTATTAATAATATTAAATTTTTTCGATTTTTATTATTTATTCGATCCTCAGAAATTGAAATTTTCAGAAATACATTATATTAACATTGAACTGGGTTCTAAGACTAATGTTTTTAAAACTAATCAAAAGTAATAAATGCTCAGAGGTATTTACATTATACAACATGTAAATAATACAGCGTAGGTAATTATATTAAATTGCTTCATGGGTGTGCTGTTGCAATTATAATAAATGGTATGATTATGTTTATAACCATATGTAAACAATTTGTTTTGTTAAAATGGGTTAACTTATACGTTCCCTAAAAAGTATACTCGTGGGAGATCCCATGCACTTTTTTATGCTCAGAAAGTGGGAACTTCTGCTTATTAGAACGCACCAATCAACAGAGCGATTCAACTGCTTAACGATGCTGCACCGACTGTTGACATTTTCAACATCACTTACAGACAGTATATCTTTTGACTCATGTGACAAAATAGTTGTAAAACTGTCTCCATGACTTAATACTTATACTTTGTTGTTTTCCTATCAACCTTTCTAGTTGTACCATCGCAACACAATAATATCACTTCTTACATGTTTGATACATATTATCATCTTTAGTATTGTTTAAAATCATTAATATTCAAATGTTACCTAGATACATACTTACTTGTACTATTATTCCTACTACTTGTTTATGCATATTTTTGCATCATTTCTCATTTACTGTAATGTATTTATTCTACATCTATAATCTCTGTAATATATTGGTGTACAACTGTCTTATAGAGACTGAAAAATAAATAAATATTTTTTTACCGAGGACATCACACGATTCATCCTCATATTTTTATAAAGAGGTGAAATAATTTTTATAACCGACAAATCAAGTAACACTTTGGCACCTAGCCAAGAGATAACACCTTGGAATTATTTTATTTGGGTGAAGTTCAACAATACCGACTCAATAGGAGGAAGTCCAAAAGAGTAAATAATCTTTCAAAACACAACTAGATCTTTAGAAGAACAACACGGATACTTCATAGATTAGAAACGTTGATTGTTTTCTCGTAGCTTATTAAAAAAATTTGGTAAATAAACATTTAAGTACTTCATTATTAATACGCACAAAATTAACGAAAAACACTTTTCATCGGTTTAATTACAATGAGGAACAACTATTTCAGTCACAAAAGAAGGAAAATAATGCGTTTTGATTAATTTAAAGCTTGGTAAAGTTTCAAGTTTTTTTATGGCTTTTAGGTAAGTTTCGATTTAATTGGTAAAATTCAACAATTCCGCTTCACTGTTAATACGCGGAGGTTTTAATGATAAAGCTTCGTATCAGATTACAAAAAAATATTAAAAAAATATCAGCATACGCAAAAATGTTAAATAATGAAGTTTTTATATGGAATTATTAGGTTAGTTTTTCGTTTTTTCTCTGTTAACCCAAACTAAGAACCTATTAAACCATTTTATATTATGTAATTAAGACACTGTATAATATTTAAAATAGGTTATTAGGTTGTTAGTTTGGGTAGACAAAGAAAAAAAAATGAAGCGGAATTGTGTAATTTCACCAAAAATATAGATGCAAGCTTCGAGTTCGATTTACCTAAATTATTAATGTGTGTCAAAAAATACATCAAAGCCTACTTTTACGAAAAACATAAAAATTTATTATACTTACATGCTAAAATCTTTTTCTCGGCAGCCCTAAGCATGACAGTTGAAGAGCGTGACCAGCTAAGCCAATCAGGAAACCATCCACTGCAATAAAATAAATAATTGTTTCAAATTTAACTTCTCTCGACAGACATAGATTTTTGGGGGCTAATAAATAAACAAAGTTTGACAAGCTCGTCATATTTTCAGCAGGTGATGATACTAATGATACAACATACAACTCTATGATCTAACTACTTGAAAAAAAATAATGATCTCTATCGAATAAGACATGAGACTAATGACGTAATTTTGATTTGCAAACTAACATTTCTACGCGCTAGTAAAAATAAATAATATATTATGTTTGTTACAACTACCAGTGCTAGACTATGACAATGGTGGGGAAACTCAGGCACATACCCTCAAACAAATAAGGTTTTAGCGGCAAAGTCTGATTTAACAAGTCGAAGCAATGTTTATTAGTAAAGAATATAACCTGTTGTCAGGGTTAACAATTTCACACTCTCTAGCCATTGGTCAAAAATTTTACTACACTTTTAGATTAACACAATTAATATTTTTATTCACTATGTAATGCAAACACGCAGCATTACGCACGAAAACAAAATACGTTATCATTATCTTATTTATCACAAAAACATCAGCGACTTCGACTTGTCATAATTGCGTTAGTGTTGCCAGTAGTTGAAATTGAAAATAACACCAAAATGACAATATAGCGAGAAACATATTTATACTCTGGCAAGACCAGTGTATTATACAAGTGTCCGGTGGTATGCGAAATAGTGGTGGGCGTAGCGGCTCGGTTTAGTGAGCCGGAACTAATGTACCGGTTCTGTGATCCGGCTCGATTGAACGACGGTTAGCGCAATGTCAATTTGTGCCCAGGATACATTTTAAAATTATTATTATTACTGACTTTGACATTTTGTTGTCATCATAATCCAAATTATCCGATGTTTTGTTTTTAAATTATTACTGACTTTGACATTTTGTTGTCATCATCATCCAAATTATCCGATGTTTTGTTTTTAAATTATAATATTTAAAAAAGATTTTTTATTAATTTGTTGTTGATGTTGTTATTTATTAAGAAATCAAATTGGTGCGTTATATTAATAATAAAATACACTACAAGTTGTTTTAGTGAAATGTTTTGAAAATAAAGTGCAGGAGGCCCGGCTTTATACCTACAACGAACGACAAACATTATTCTCATCTAAATACTCAATACCAAGAGAATTTCTGACGGCCTCCATGGTCGAGGGGTAAGGCTCTCGACTACGAATCCGAGGGTCGCGGGTTCAAATCCCGGTGTGTGCAAGTAATTTTTATTTAATTAATTTGTGTTGTTTCACAATAAATTAATTTAAAAATAGTATATAGTATATTTGCGCACGTTCCAGAGTGGAAGATACTCTCAATATCGCCCTGGTGAAAGACCACCATTCAGAATTGAAACGTTGCTTGAAATGGCTTTTAGCCGTGTTTGATGATCTAAATAGCCAGGTATTTCCCCTTTTCCCCACCTCTCCCCCTTCTCCTTCCCCTCTCCAATACCTTCAGCCTCACAACATTCCACAGTTGGGAATGCCAGTCACACTGGCTCCAGACGGTTGGGAGCAGTTTGGGACTCTTGTGCGGTATTCATATAAAAAAAGATTTTTTTTACATATCAATGATTACCTCAAAATAAACAAAGAACATAATGCTTTGGTAAATATGCATGTAATCACGCAATTTTTCTTGTTAGTTTTTTTTATTATTTAATAAAACCCAAACTAAGAATCTGAAACCTTTTTCATATATAATACAATACGTTTATTAGACATAAAATAGGTTTTAAGGTTCTTGGTTTGGGTCTTTTCGTAAATAAAAAAAAACCTAACCTAAATGCCATACAAAAACTTGAAACTTTACCAAACTTTAGATTAATTAATATACCTGATTTTTATCTCCGATGATTGAAATAGTTGTTCCTCATTGTAATTAAACGAATAACTAGTGTTTTTCATTAATTTTGTGCGTATTAAGTAATACGTGCTTATATGCATATTTAATAAAAGTTTTAATAATTCACGTTATTGTTAATAGCTCAACCTTGTTCTTTTCAGAATTAACAAAATAATATGATGGGAGCTCTGACGCCACGACTGAAGCGTTAGAATTATGAATCCCCACATTATGACATATAATAATAATGTTCTGTATATGCGATCGAACGATTAACCCGGATCAGTAGTGATCTGCGAGCCATAAGGCTAAGATAGCACGGATTACGCGGCTCACCGGGTCACTCGGCTCATCGGCTCACCGGCTCATCGACTCACCGGTTCACCGGCTCATCGGCTCACCGGGTTTCCTAAAGATCTGCGAATCGTGAAGAGCCGTGAGCCGTAAAGGTCGTTCGTTGCGAGCCGGATCTTTCAATCCGTATGGAGATCCGGAACACTGAGCCGGCTCGTTCACAAACGACTCACTTCTAATGCGAAAGATTCTACGAGATAACTATTGATATGACGGGTGCTCGGGCAGTAGGTATTATTCTAGGAATAACGCAAAAAGGGAGGAATAGAAATGCGATCTTAGGTAGTTACAAGTAATTTATTTTGATAGTCGTGGGGTTAGTCTTAAAACTAGAGTAAAACTTAATTAGACATAATAAATTTAATAAAACTAGATACGCAATTACTTAATTCTACTGTTAAAGTCTTTGTACTTAAAATTAGAGGTTCACTGACTTAGGTAATTACTTAATTCTACTGTTAAAGTCTTTGTAGTTAAAATTAGAGGTTCACTGGCTTAGGCAATGTGGGAGGAATTATCATTATAGTCAGGCACTTCCCTTTTTGGTGATGGATGTCCAGAGTCCAGTGGCTGCGTTGTATGTAGAGTCCTCCCGTTCGCACTACGTATTCGTGTACCTCCGGATCGGGAGTAGGTGCAACGCGGCGATAATCAGAGGCCTGGGCGGTCTCCAATGTTGATCTCCGAAGGGCGACGAGCAGTTACTTCCTTCTGGGATGGAAGTGTAGAATTCCCTCGTCGTCAGAGGACCTGGGCGGCCTCTCAAAGGAGCGAGAATTGGAACCTTCCTGGGCGGAAGGTTTCACTTGGCTGGGTGTCCTGGGCGGACTACTGCAACCGACTCGTCTGTCCTGGGCGGACTACTGCAACCGACTTTTGCTTCCCCGGTGGAAGACTGCACGCGACTCTCCGTCCTGGGCGGACTCTCGCAATCGACTCTCCGTCCTGTGCGGACTCTGGCAATCGACTGTCTCCTAGAGCCCACTGTCCTTCTGTCTACCTGTCTACCTGTATTGTTCAGCGGTCGTTCCATCCGCGGCTCAATTCCCTTGAGGGGATTATCTTTTATTGACGTCCCATAAAATTCTAACGGAATTGCGGGCTTTCCCAAAATAGCAGTTAAGATTATATTATTTTAGTTACGATTTTTCCTAACAATAGGCTCGGCTAGCCTTTGTACTAAATTAATTTTATGGCCGGTCTAATCTGGGAATTCCTATTATTTACAATGCACATTTTAAATCTAAATATTTCGGTGAATTCGGTCAATTATTTTAGGTGATTACAAAAGGCTATATCACTATCAGTAAAAAAGAAGAATCATATTTTTCGAAATTCCAACGTTTTGGTACCTTTCAGATTAAAATGTATATAATAATTGTTTGTACGGATAAAAAATCTTCTATGGAAAAATACAATCACGAAGTTGCTGTACTTTACCCCTAGGATTTCATGTATAAAATATTCACGACGCCACCGGCAATCTCAGCTCCTTAGCATCACACAAAAATAATAGGATTTTTGTCAGTATCGTGAGCACTCCGAAAACGTTCGTTGTGGAGGCCTAACTACTATTTTGTAAATAAAACAATTTTTTTTGCATAAATTTAAAAAAAAGTGTTTTGATCACAGGAAAAGATGAAGCGTTTTTTTTGTTCTTACCTCATTTCTAGCTTGGGGTCATCACACATTTATATTGATGTATTTCGTATTGGTTGCATACATAATATTGTTTGCAATAGTAATAGTACCTTAATATAGCAATAATATTATTACTGTTACTGGAACGATTCTAAATTAGGTTTATTTCGGAGCAGATATAGACGGGAAGAAATAATCTCCCAAGAAGACAATTTGAACAAAAATTAAAAAAATAAGTTTTTTTCGAGTCACAAGCTACAAGCAGAATTATTTTATTTTGTTTGTTATGTGGTGGTTGTGTTTGTTGTAGTATTATTTATGTTTTACTTACTTGGGGACAGTTAATTTTTCATGTAGATGAATTTTTGTTCCAATTTCATCTGATTATAATTTTTTTTGTAAATCCCCAAAAGTTTATTTTTTTGATGACGCATTTTGTATGAAAAAGAATGCCCAAATGACACCAATTTGCCGAACAAAAAAATGGAGGGGATGAAGCAGCAAAAGCCAGCACTACCCCCTCCCCAAAAAAAATATCAAGATCCATTACTGGTAGTATCCATAGCAACAGAATTCAAACAGTTCTCAAATATCACGTTGAAAGTACACAGCTTTTCATTATAAATTTTCTCAAAATCACAATCAAAATGATTCAACCAGTTTTTATGCTGGAGTTAAACCACAAAATATTGGCTGGAGTCGTGACAATAGGAAAATATGATGGTACACATGTTTGTCTCACCGCTGCTACTACGGCGGACAAGGTTAAGTATCTTGTTTTTAACTTCCCCCCCTTCAATGTTCACAACTAATATAAATATTATTGATGGTAAGAATGCACTTCCAGTAGGTACCTATAAAAATAGTACTAACTTATTGAATTTTTACCAAATTCAGTTTCCATCTTGTAATATAGTTATAAAAATAATAATAGTATTTTTATTCCGGGCTACATGCACATGCAGTGGTTGTGTAATGCAATATAGTCCTTATAGGCATTATATTACACCATAAAAGGAAATAAATTTACGTTATGTACAAATAACATGGAAAAAAGTTTTCATAAGGGGAATAAAACAACAAAAAATAATACGAAAAATGATATTCACATCGTAGGTTCCTCTAATGGAGGTTTTTGGAGAATCCTTTTTTTTGTAATGGGGCTTTTAACCACCCGATTACGGCTTTCATTAGAGCATTTCGGGAATTTAGTAGCTTGCATTGGGAGTTAGCTGCTTTATGAGGCATCTGTTTACATATGATGGTACATATCGCTGGCACTGCAAGACCTCGGTAACCAAAAAAATTGTCTATAAGCGTTGTTGTATTGGACTCTAATAACATTCTACTGTACTTGGGTATAGTGGATCCACAGGTCTAACGTGTAAATATTGGTACAGTATGCATTTAATAGTATTCTCTTCACAGGGTTGATGATTATACAAACTAATTTGAATGTGATTTTATTATAATGACTTACTAATAAGTTACTTTCATACTGTTGCATAATTAGTATGGGTACCACCGCCCCAGGAACCATTCATTGGATAACCACACCTCTGATCATATAGATCACCCCAAATGGTTTGCTACGTTTGGTGACTTACCAGGGGTGCCCGGGTTCATGGTATGAGGTTTGACCCTCAGATTCCTACCCACCCCTCATACCTTCTTTCTTCCTAGAACTTCCTCTCCTTCCTTCCTGAATAGATCCTCCACACAGCATCCCCAAAGATGACATTGACCCTGAGGGAAATTATTTTCCTGTGGAGTTAATGTAAAAAAATAAAATAATAAATGACAGAAAATTATTTTTATAGCGTAATTCGTTGTTTAACTGGGCCCTTTAAAGCAATCTTTTGTAATCATTAGGAAGAATATGCTACAGCTTGACAAAGTTACCTAATGAACATATTTTTAAATCCATACATTTTTGTATCAACAATAACTGACCATTTACAAAATTAACTATATCAAGCTTCGCATATTTTATTTGACATTTAGATCTAATCAATAATAATTGAATTTCAATTACAATCTTGATTGTTGCTGAAAGAATAATGTGTACTTTATAGATATGATTGAGTAGTTATTGATTATTACAAGCATTTGAGTCGTGGAGTTGAAAAACCTGCTCGGGAAATTTTTGCCGGCTTTGATACATCCCCAAAGAGTGTTTGAAATTTAAGTAAATATATGATATCATTATATGAATGTTTTTTCCTAAATATCAAAAGAATTATGTATTATTATTTAGATATTTAGCATAAAATGTATAAAAAAATTATATTCAAGGTGTTCCAAACAGTTTTTCAACACTATCTCCAGATTTATACAATTTCCAGACTAATTTAGAAGTTCTTTTTTAAAACAGATGTTCGTGAATAAATCCATGAAGTTATATTTTCAGGTTATAATCCATAGTCCCCATAAAAGCAATAGTATTAGCTCTGGACGTATGCAATGGTCTGAAGCCCACAAAGAGGTAGCCATCTTGAATATGAGCCAATCTGTAACAGCATTAGAAGCGGGCCAGCTGTATAATCAAATAGAAAGAGATATTCTGTTTATCGGATCACCCACTCAGTTGTTAGGTATATGAATAAAACAATCAAATAATCATTACTCAATAGAAAAAGATTCTATGTCATAAATATATTACAAATTGTCATAGTGTATTATTCACAATACTTCAATAATTTGCCAGCATACGACGTTCAGGAGAATGCTGACATTTTCTTCAAAGATACTCCCAATGGAGTGAGCCAGATTGTCGTCGGGAAGTTTGGTAAAAACACGGAGCCGCTTGCCATCATCGGGGGCAACGGATCCGTTCACGGCCTCGACCACCAGGGGAATGAGGTTTTCTGGAATGTGGTGGGGGATGATGTCAAGTCCATGATCCTGATGGACTATGATAAGGATGGGACTAACGAGGTCAGTAGCAACTTATAAGAAATCGGTGTTTTTTAAAATGTGATTCCGCATAAGTCTCAACTGCCTTAGGCCAGTGGGACTACGCTATCCCCAATTTGGATACTATTGTCAGCCCGAGGGGAGTGAAGAGGGGAAGAAGATGTGGAGGAGGAAGGTTATGACGTATCTGGATATTCAGATTTGGTCATTAAACATTACTAAAGCCATTTAAATACGAAAACTTAATGAAAATACCTCAGTTTTCAAGGATTATTTTAGGCCACCTGTCGAACATTTTTCTTTCATGGTCCGGTGGTCTTTGGAATCGCTGTGTCGGACGTCTTGCCGCCTTTTTGATTAATGATATTGTGTGTTTAGTTTTTTGTATAGATTGATATTATGTTCTAATTTGTAAGGGAATCAGTTGTATGGAAAATAAATTTTGCTTCACTGTCTGCGAACGCACCTGATTCCCAATCTCTTTATTAATGTATTCTGGGCGGTTTGTGAGGAGCGTGTTCTCATCGACCGCTCAGAAAAGGAATGACTTGAATAAAAACGTCAGCAGTATGGCGGTGTGGGGGAGAGGGGGCTTGTCGAATATGCGCAGGTCGTGGTGGGTCTGCGCGTGGTAGACCGCCTTAAATAGCTTGCGAAAACCAAATCGAGTTCAGTTAGCCTTCGATCGCCCGCCTGACAAGACTCCTTCTCTCTCCACTGCCCGCTAGGATTTCCCATCTACTTGCCTTCTTTTCTTCTGACCACCGCTTTACCCTGGACTTCCATCGGAGTACTGCCTTGCACCGGAATCAGACCAAGCAACGTCACACGGACAAGGCCCGCAGAATTACAAAAGTCGTAAATAAGGGTCTTGTCGTTAGTACTGTTTCTCCTTACAGAGGGAACGGTAGGTCGTGCTATCTCCCCTCCCAGCCCTCTCTGCAGATCGGGATCAGCGTGCCCCTACAGTTCGTTTTTGTGCCATTACGTCTGGTACAATCGCTGACCTCAGTAATCTATAAACTATTGACATTGTGACTGAAATAATAAAAATGACCCTTTTACTCTCAGAACACCAAACTATCAGCACTATATGCTTATGCTTAAACAACTCAAACCACCGATCGCATGCGTAGGTCGATTATTTTGATAATTTTTTTTTTAGCATAATCCTCTTTTTATTCGGACGAGAAATAATTTTTAAAATAACCAACAATAATATTTTTTGGAGCAAATTTGCTTAGTGTTTCAGCATATATTATTATATACCCGATAATTCCTTCAGAGTAAAATGTTTTGACTTAGTTTACTATGAACCATCCTACTTTAATATGAGGAACTAATAAAGAAATTCTCTCTCTACTGTGGCACGCATTCCTGGCCTCTCACTAATAAAAACCCATGTTGTACATGTTATCCAGCAATAATGTGAAACAGGGAGGTTGTCCGTGGAGAAGTGTTGTACAATTCTGAAAATCCAAGCCATTTTTAAAAATTTGCATATTTGCTGTGTAGATACGAAGCTAATGATGACTCTAATAAAAATGAGAATCTTCCAAGCAATTATTTTCTAGGACTCCTATTGCATCTATCAGTTCTTCAAACACCTCTTGCCTGCTTCTTCCAGTGTCTTCTTAGGCTTTCCACAGATATCATCACATCACGGTGGGGTTTGGCCGCCCCTACAAATGTTCTCCACTGGCTGCGGTCTCTCGCCATTCGCCTTTGATCCTCAACCCTTTCAATCCTGCTTCAATTCTCTTCTACACAGTCCATCCACTCTTTCCTCGGTCTGCCCGTGGGTCGCTTCCACTGGTGCACCCACACAGTCATAATTGTCGGTGTCCTATCATCTGGCATTCTTTCAACATGTCCAGCTAGTGCATCCGGGAATATTCCCCAACCTAATATAAATTCCCCCAAAATTGGAAATTAGTTTATTGTCTCCTAATTTTTTATTTTGATGAAATGCAGTGCAATATATTTAAAGAGTTAACAACGAGAGTAAAATTAGTTTATCGATATCTCCAAAAATGACGATGTTATGAGCTTTTAAAGTGAACTTGAGTAAAACGTATACAATTATGTCTCGTGATGTCACACGAGACACAATTCATAATTCAGTGGCAGTGCTGCACTACTGCCGCGTCAGTCATTGTATGTACCGTGACATCGGGCGGCCGCAAAGATCGTCATTTTAACGGCTTATACCTTTGGTACTATTCAGTATTAGCGATTGCCTGTCAATATCATCAAATTAAAATATGAAAGTTAATGATATGTTTTTCTCTTTGATTCTGAAAACATATATAGTATGTATTCTGACATCTAAGTCTAAATGTAATCTATTGATAATTTGTATTAGAGTGTATGACGGTATATTTCATAAAATTGATATGGCAGTTTTGAAGTATGATTTATTATAATGAACTGATAAAATAATAAGGTATGGTCTTTGATAGTGATTTTTCGTTAATAACAGCAGTTAAGTTCGCCTTATTAATGAAAGGGTTATTATATTATTTTGTGTGCTGGATTTAAAACGAATTGACTGGTTTAAAAATATATCATACTGTATTTTAATGGTAATGTGTTTCTCACCATTCAGATAAAAAATCCCACAATATTTCACCTTCGGGGAATTTTCTCAGAAATATTCTTGAAAAATAAATACCCGGGAATTTACCAATCGTCTTATTACATATAAGATTTTCGAGTTAATAATTCAAATTTCACATTTTATTTGATTTCCGCAGACATAGTACTAAAGAAGGAAAATGTTTTCAGTTATTAGTTGGATGTTCCGACTACACAATAAAGATATTCAAGGAGGATCAAGTGCTCGTGGAGTTGTCTGAAACTGAGATCCTCATTGGCTTGGCGGTGATGCAGGAGCAACGGTTCGCTTATGGTTTGTCTAATGGAACTGTTGGGATTTATGAGGAAGGAATTCGTTTGTGGCGGGTCAAGGTAACCGATGGGTTTATTAAAATGAACAATTTAAATCTTATGAACTTACTTTACTTACGTTGCTTCTTACACCACCATATTGTTACACCATCATCGTCTTCAAGCTGCATTATGTAAACAAATAAGAATATTTTAACTAGTGAACACCAGATGTCAGTAAGATAAAAGATCAAACTATTTTTTTATTCACTTCTGCTAAATTCGTCATGTATTTATGCGTTCTAATAATATGTATCTATGCATTCAACTTTAGCAGCTGTATTCTACGTATTTATTATAAAATAAGAAATACGTAGTATACACCCGCTAAAATCGAACGCATAAATGTATGTGTGTAGTGTTGGAGGCACATTTTTTTCGCGCAAACATGTGTGAGCGTAGCAGCTTATAGGTAAAATAAAAATATTACGAAATTGTTAATTTGTTATTGTTCCTTTTGGGCACCTGTCTAAATAATACTAAAATCAAAAATCAAACCAGTAAATAAAATTTGAACCATATCAATAAAATTTATAATGTAAAAGGAACCAATTTTGTATTTGGTAGGTCAATAGAGGAAGTAACAAACAACAACAAAAATTGACTCTAATAAATTTAATATACACAGTAGTGACACTTCTAACTGCACTGATCTACAAATGTATCTATGCCGTCAGGGGCGTCATTACTGTAGATACAAAAAATAAACATAAAAAATGATAATTTGCTAGTGTTCCTTTTGGTCATCTGCATATAAAATTGTGTTAAACCGTACTTGCAAATTTTCAAATGAACTATTATCATGAAATTTTTTTTAATTATCGAAGAAAGCAATCACTTTATTATATTTATACATTGTCGACAGGTTTCGGTTGATCTCAACCTTCTTCAGGACCGTAATCATGTAAACTAAATTAAAATACAGACATATATTATTATAAAGAATGTGAAAGAAGGGGGGAAAGAGACAGTATATCAGAGTAGAACAGAACAGAGCATCAGAGAGGGAGCGGCAGAGGGGCAGGGGAAGGGTAGGGGTTACATGGGAAATCTAATTGTGTATTTAAAATCCGGCAATTAGTATTTTTATTTGATTTTGATATTTTTAATGCTTTTAGGTAATTAAGGTGCAAACTTATTCCATTTTCTCACTTTACACCTTACCAGTCACCGAGAAAACAAAATTGTGCTAACTGTCGATTTGATGACAATGTCAACTATGACGAGGGTTCAAACAACTAGACCTATGTACATGCTTTCCTCGGGAGATCTTCCGATATCAGACCTTTATGCACGAAGTAGTATGTGCCTACCCTCACTGATGTTTTAATTTCAGAATATAATAAGATTTTTAATATTACTGTTCTAGTCCAAAAACACACCGATACAGATATACAGCTATGACTTGTTAGGGATGGGAACCTGCCAGCTGATAACCGGTTGGTCCAATGGAAAAATAGACACCCGAGACGTTAAAACCGGAGATGTTCTGTTCAAAGACAGCATGGAACAGTCCATTGCTGGTATTGTGGAGGGAGACTACAGAGGGTTCGGGAAGAATGATCTGATTTGTGTGTCGATTGAAGGCGAAGGTAATGCAGGGACTTATATTTATCTTCAAATACTAAATATCAATATTCCTTTAATTTATTAATTAATTACAATATAATATGTATCGGCGGTTCCAATGAACAATGTCGGATGTGCAAATTCGTAACTTTGCATATATAACTGTAGTAGTTGCAATAATATGGTTATCCAATAAAATAAATAGGGGCTTATTAACCTCATTGTAATATTTAATCAACGAAGAAGATAATATTAATAAATCCTAAATGAAACCGAAAGAAACCACAGAAAATAAAAAGGTATCGGTCGCATCTGGGAATCGAATCTAGGACCTCTGTCTTACCAGGACAACCGCTCTGCTAACTGAGTTGATGAGACCAGTGCACTTACGCAATCTTCATCGATATCATATTCCAACTTCAAGATTTACAAGAATATTATCCCCCATTAAATCCCATATTATTAACGGGGAGAGGGACGTCGGAGAGTTATTATTTATTAATTCAAAATAATGATAGTATTATTACGCAATACGATAAACATTGTTTTTAAATAGAAAAATATTTATTAAATATTTTTAAAATTTACATAGGTTTAGCATTTTTCAAAATCTAATCAGAAATATTACTTTTTTCTCACCGTCCCATTGTATGTTTTACAAAATATTTAAAATACGAATATGATTTTTAAAGTGGAGAAAAGCATGTTTAATCATTTATCGGTGCGTTTTTGTAAATAAACGTAACCAAAGATTTGTAATCCGCATTACAAAAAAAAAAAAAACAGTTTTTTAAAAATAAATAAATAATAACTCGCCGTCACTCTCCCCCTTAAAATAAATCGAATATTTTTTCTAGACTTGTAGAAAAGTCAATAGATGTCCCATATAAATAAAAATCGGATAGGTATATATCCGAGACATTATCTAGATTACAATTATATTCGGGTAGAACTTTATAATCATCATAAAGATAGCAGCCAATAAGATAGGATTTAATGGAGGATAACATTGATAAGTCTTGAAGTTGAGGTATGATATTGATGAAGATGGCGTAAAGTGAACTGGTCTCATTAGCTCAGTTGGTAGAGCGGTTTTCCTGGTAAGACAGAGGTCCTAAGTTTGATTCCAAGATGCGACTGAAACCATTTTATTTTCTGTGGTTTCTTTCGGTTTCGTGCTTCATTTAGGATTTGTTAATATTGTCTTCTTCAATGATTAAATAAATAGGAGTTTATGCAAAATATCAAAAACAACACCATATCCTTTATCTCAAAAACAATAAACATGTAGAAATTAAACTTTAAACAGCTCTAAAAAGGAGTTTCCATTAGCACATCCGACATTTGTTGGGACTGTCGGTATGTATCTGGTATTTCACACTCATATCTACTGGAAAACTTCAGGAGGTGGTTTATTCACAAAAACTTGAGAAAAAAAACCTAAAAAGTTTTTTGAATAGATAAGGTGTGAGAAAAACTTTTATGCTCAGAATATGTAAATATTAAATAATGTTTTTATTAAATTCTGAAAGTATTTTGGTTTTGTTATTATCTATCTGTACTTTGACGAATATAAATATTTTTCATGTATTACAGTAAGAGGTTACACAACGTCCACTGACCAAGTTAGTCAGATTAATTCTAAAATGGAGCAAGAATCGATAAGCGAGTTGTTCACACGAAAGCAAGCACTCTTACTGGAACTCAAGCACTACGATAGCAACACTAAGTTCAATGAGCAATATGATAAGAATAGGGAGACTGGGGATACCTCCCCGGGAACCGCTATGGGGATCATTCCTGCTAACACAAGACTGCAAATTGGACTGTCTACTAATCATGGCGATGAAAACGAAAAGGTTATGCATAATGTTAAAAATGTTACTTCGTGAGCGAACAATCAGGCTGGTTGTTTAATCCATGGTTTAGTTAAAGCAGTGGTAAAATTTATGGTAATTTAGCAAAACTTCACATTTTTAACTCTGTTCTAATATTTAAAATCCTTTTTTGAACAGTTTGGAAATTATAACCTATTTAAAATTTTTTGAGTGACAAGCTTTCCATCAAACACATTACAATATAAATTTTAACTGCAAATTTAGCTATACCAAAGATAAATCTGCTGGTCATTATATCACCTTTTGAAAAAAGTGTTGTCAGTTTGCAAAAATGTCACATTGATGCAATTTTTTTTTAAATTAACAAGTTGGTACTAATGAATCTCGCCATGAAATTCCCAAAAAAAGATTTTTTTTTAGATATTAATTAAAGGAATTAAATTTGCATCTATAGGCAAACGTGCAGGTTGCCGTGTCCACCAACAACTTCACAATAATAAAGGCAGTGATGATTTTTGCCGAGGGGATATTTGAAGGGGAGACTCTCATTGAGCACCCGACTCAAAGTCAGCTCAGTAATAACTTGGATATAGCTTTGCACCCTCCCAAAGATGTAGCCGTAGATATTCATATAAAGGTTTGTTATTATTCAGGAATTACTATGCTGTGAACAAGAAACCTGCTTTTTAAACAAGCGCAATATTTTTCCTTTTATTAAAAATAAATCAGTCCACGAAATATGTATATGTACATATTTTAGGCATTTGTCGGCTACCCTGACAGCACCCAATTCCACGTTTTTGAGCTGACCAGACAACTGCCGCGGTTCTCGATGTATTCCATGCCAGACACGGATGAGAGCAGCAAATCTGACGATAAGCCCCCTCTGAGTGTCTCAACCAGCAATGCCACATTCATCATTACCGAGCGAATGCAGCGAATCTGCATATGGCTAAACCAGAACTTCCTCCTGCCCGATGATGTGGATGTGAACCCAAACGATTCTCAGGAGCTGCACATCTTACTGAATTGCCTCAGAGATGGAACTTTATTGCTGATGGATTTCGAGGCCAATGGAGAAGTGAAGTTTAACACAAGTAATATGGGACTGGCAGGGGATTTGATACAAAGTTTGGGGAATTTTCTCAATTTGGATCACTTGCAGGTAAAAATTTTACTACACTTTAAGGTATGCGTACAAAAAACATCAAAATGCAGTGGTAGCCATGTACATCTAATCCACCGTTTCCATAAAAGCTTTGCTACTATCCATTTTCTGATAATCCCATTACGTCTATGTGGCTACAACTGTTACCAGATTTTTTTAACATTGCATGTACAGCTTGACACTAAACTTTGCAGTCAGTGGCATCGCTAGTGTAGATTTTGTAAATATAAAATAAAGTGTTTTCGTATGAAGCGGTAACTTTGTGATGTAACATTAAAATTTGATGTGATATTAAACCAGCATTTTACACGGACAATAGTATAGGTAAATTTTTAATTGATGGTAAAGATAAAGAAGACAGGTTAGGCCACTCGCGCATTTATTTACTTCAATGCAATGATTGTCCCGCGTTTTATGTAGGCAAAATGTCGCGTAATGTTAATATCCCTGTAAAAGAACACTTACGACATCTTAATAATAATGGGTTCTCGGAATTTGCCAACCACCTCTTAGAAACAGATCAGACTTTTAATAATAAAATGTATATACATTAGTTTACTGCATAAAAATGGAATAGGTATTAGACTAGATAATTTAAAAGCATTAGAGATAAGGAGAGCCAGAAACACTAATAGTAGACTCATTAATAATCAAATAAATTTAAATAAAAGCCCTATACTTAAAATATTCCCAATCAACAAAGTACACTCCCTTCCCAGTTGGTTATCTGCTTCCCCCCTCCTGGGCCTCCGCCCGCCCTTTTGTTTCAATCCATAACACATGCACCATATTTTAGTATTATACTGCCCTGAAGAGGCTATGGTAGTATCGAAACCCAGACGGCAATAAGTATATAAAAAAATAAAAGTGATGTAAACAAAGTAATTGTTTTATTTATAAATATGAATTTGAAAAAATAGTTTCACATATTTAAATAAAAAATGAATAGTATATTTGTGGCATGTTCCAGAGTGGTAGATACTCGTGTAGCGATAAAATTTAATACCATCATTCAATATTGAAACATTGGTTGAATGGCAATAGCCATAGAAGCACCTGGCAGATCTGAATAGCCAGGTGCTTCCCAACTGTCCTCTTCCCCATCTTATTGTCCCCTCCACTTACTTCAGCCTTACAACTTACTGACTCCGGACAGTTAAAAAAAACACATTAAAAAAATCATAACTCATTTTCATGACAATATGTACCTCAAATCAGAATCATATTGACTTTTTCAAGACCAAAGGAAATTTCCCCGAAGAAGAGGCTCGTCTCAGGGAGCTGGTGGAGAGCCTCGATGGAATTCAAGAGGCGAGGATGAGACTGGACACCGATGTAGCGGAACAAATGCAAATGATAAAGAGCCTGGTCACCATGGCAGAAGCTAAAAGACCGCATGATCTGTAAGTTCCTGGTGAAAAAATAACCTCTTATCTTATATGGGAAATAAAACCTTATAGATATGCCGACAGACTTATTAAACTCTTACAAGCCGGTTCAGCGTTGGTATAATTAAGTTCGGCTTAGGCCTGTTTTTACCATGCCTACACTGTAGTGGTGGGTGAAGCGGCTCGGTTTAGTGAGCCGGATCACTAAATCAGCTCTTTGTAGTGTACCGGTTCGGTGATCCGACTCGTTTAAATGACGGTTCACGTCCTCCCGCACCATGCCCTCTCCCTCGCTCCCTTACCCCTCCTAAAGACGTCCTTAAGACGCTCTTACACGATACTTGTTTCGTCCAGTTTTCATGTGGATTGTCTTTACAGAGAGCTGATTTTAAACCGAGCCGATTCGCCCACCACTACTACACTGTGGTAATAAGTCAAGCTTTCACTATTCTGGTTTTACGCGCCGCGTAATATTTACATTGCGATTATAAGTAAGGGGATTATAGGATATATCGGGCCAAATTTAAATTTAAATTTTCATTGAACCGAAAAACCAAACTTCATTGTATACGTAGGATATTTTTTATGTATTTTACCAATTTGATGAATGCCTTTCAGACCAGATATGATGAAATGCTACAGCGAGCTAATGGATATTAATGGTGATCTAATAAGGGGAAATAACATACGGCTAAATAACCATAAGGAGAACACGGCAGTCTTAAAAGAAATTAACATGATCATACAGAAGGCTTCGAGATTACGCAGTAAGTAATAATTTATAATAGGATTTCTATAAATGACTTGATTATATAGTTATAAGGTATTATTTAATTATTTTGTCATTTTCAGTTGGAAAATATTCATCCGCGATGATCAATCATTGCAAAACAGCAATAAAAAATAAAAATGTTGATGCTTTGATCAAAATAATTAGCATCGGAGAAGCTTAGAATTGGTAATCAATAAAAACAAAAGTGCACACTTAAAAAATGTATTAAATAAATAAATTAAGTTAATATAAATTAAAAATAAACAAATCTTTGTTGCAAACAGAAAATTTCATAGAAAAATACAGTATGTGTGATATTTTATCAATAACATTACAAACTTATAGACACGTTACTGTCTAACAAAATTAACACAAAATGTGGCACGAGTAACAAACACTAAATTCTAAACAGTAAATTCTTAATTCAAAGATGGTTTTTGTATGACAAAGACGGACATTTAAAAGATGTCTGTTGTGCATCCATAAGTCGTTTTCATAATTCAAAGTTGCGTTGAATATCATGGGTGTGAATGAGATGACACTCCGCCTACTCGCTTACACTACGATAGGACCTACTAAGATAGGACCTACTATTAGAAGGTTGTCTTCCTGATACTCGTGTGTTGCTACGTTCGCTATCTCACTTTCTCTAATGACGTTTAAAATTTTCGGAAAACAATGGAATAATATTTTCTTTAATTGTGTTCGTAACGTCATTGATTGTTTCCAGTAATTTGCGTGTATTTACGAATAAAATATTGCTGGTGTTTACCGTTTTTCTTTTATTGATGTTTGCCGTGTAATGGAAACACTTTTTCATCACACAGGAGGGCATTTTGGCACTCATTTGTGCAATTTGGTTAGAGACAGCAAACAATCTCAAGCGACAAGTGACAGTTTAATACTCGTTTGATACTAAATCAAAGTAGGGCAATTACCGTATCTTTTGCTAGCCACTTTGTGAGCTTTACAACGTGTCTATTGTTTGTAATGTCATTGCATTTTATACAATTTGGTCAATGTTTTCAGTTGTCAGTACATAAAAAAACAAAATATTACAACTACTTTTAACACATCAAAATATACACAAGTGAATCAACGAATCACCATTTTTTCAAAGTTATATTATGACGATCTTAAATTTTTTTTCAGTAGTCAAAAAATAAAATTTAAATGCACATAAAATACAACACTATCCATGGCCATAACATGAATCTATCAATCACAGACAAGTTCAACAAAGACAAAGAAGTCATGATTGGTCATAGATAAAAGAAAACTTGAATTTATCTGTGACATTTGCAACCCTCCTTTTAAAGTCTAAAACACCAAACTTTGTGTGGCATAATGCACATCGTCTGAGCTAACATTGAGAAGAACCTTCTGGTAGATGTCATTGCGAGAGTGTTCAGTGATGATGAGGCGACTAGACCCTAGCCGACAGCATATTCCAAAGGTATCAGTTACAGAGGGAGTTTTCAGGCCGCCGAATGCGCATATGGTCTCCAGCTGCTTGTGAACCATCTGGAAGGTGGTTTCTTCGATTCCGGTGCGCTGAACCTGTAAAAGAAATTTTAATTAACATGACGATGATCTTGTCTTTCCAAGAAAGAAAACAGATCTCAGTGTGTGATGACATTGTAACTTGTCCGCACTTTCTGTCAAAATATATATTAACACGCTTAAGTTGGGAAGGGTGGTAACTACCCTTTAGATCAGTTCTTTGTTTTACATTGTCTACACAGGAGGTTCTGATGAAAATAATTTCCCTCGGGGCTTCTTTTTGAGGAGAGGAAGGAGTAAACATGAGTTTTGAAGAGATCCATGTTGTAGGAGGGAGGAAACACAAATGCGTGCAAATCGTTCCAAAGCCGGGCTGTTGAAATCAAGAAAAATAGATTGCAAACCAAATGACGTTTGTCATTTCACTGACATTTTTTCATTCTGTTGACACTTTTTATAACTAGTCCTTTGTTGAGTGAAGCTTGATCCAGTAGAATCGAGGCCCTAACTTGATGGTAAATTTGATCGTTACTTGATCGAGAGTTGCATTGGGAAGAGCTTAGTTGTGCATTTGAGCAGTGTTGAGGCAAAATCTCAGCTCAGCTCAGGTCAGTAGGATTGGAAAGAATGGCTGTAAGTGTTAGTTGTCCCCAGCAAGCAATATTAAGCACTAATCACATCTCTAAAGCACATCCCTACGGCACGGATTTAATAAGTAAACCTTTATAAGCACCTAAATTATAAGACTACAAACCTCAGCGGTGATGGCCTGCAAGAAGAACTGCTCCATCTTGGAGGCGGCCCTGATAGCCTGCACCTTGGGGCTGGCGATCATCTCGGCCAGCGCCGTGTTGACATGCGGTAGCCCCACCTGCTCCCCCCGGCCCTGCTCCGCCAGCTCCACGGCGCGGCGGCAGATGTCCAGTGCTCGCCGGGCATCGCCTGACACGGCTGCTACTTTTCTACAATACAAAAACAGTTTTAAAATAGTTATTGAATATTTCGCTTATTATATCGATTGATGATATCACATTTTCTAATCAACAACAGAACTTCGATGTCATTCTTCATTCACATCTTTAAATTAAAAATATAATAGTGAATTACCTGGATACCAACTGCACAGCGTCAGATTTGAAGGCTCCTGTATCAGCAAGCCGGGCGGACACAATACTCTGCAGCTGGGTGTAGGTGTAAGGTTGGAACGTCAATCTAAACAATAATAGACACTTGATACATACTTATCAATAAAAATACAGTGAAACTCGCTTAAAGTTCCCACTTAAGAAGTTTTCATGCTTTAGAGCTTCTTCAATGATTACTTAAAATTATCTTCAGATACTAAATATCAATATTCCTTTAAGAGGAACGGCTGCGCAGCCTGTTTCATACAAAACCTAAACCTAATGATTTTTTTCATCAAAAAATATAGTAAATATCTAGTACGGATTAGAACTAATTTATTTATTTTTGTTTTACATTATGAAATATAGGCCATTAAAGAAATTGATTTTTCACGATTTTAGAGTCACCTTTAACAATTATTTGCGGGCTAACGGTGATTTAAAAAAAAAAATTCCCCATCTACTTTGTAAATATAATGAATAATAAAATAAAATACTCAAAAAAAAATAAATTAAATAAACATTACGGTGGACTTTAAATTAAATTAAAGATGACCAATTTACGTTGGAATACAAATTTGCCATACATAATTTAAAATATCGACCCGAAAAAACGTTTTTTTAAATGTTTTGTTTTTGTATTTTTATTTAGGTAATCATATAATATAGCAAATAAGATAATTTTTAAAAAAATTTTCAATAAACCCGGAAATAATTTAAGTTGCCTCTAAAATTATGAAAATTGTTTATTTTTTTTGATAGGAGTTGGTTTATTGTATAACTATTATAAAAACTTATGATTATATTGCACAATATGAATTAGAACAGGAGACAAGTAAAATTATTTAAATACGGAATAAAGAGAGATATTTTAATCTAGCCAAACAACAGGAAGAGAATGAATTTATTAGTGACAATCGGAAATTAAAAGTATATAGGATACACAAATGGCGTAACCATTGCTGTAATTGATGTGTTTGATGGCTGTTAAAATAAGAATTATTAGTGGACAGTTCAGCAGGTAGCTACAGTACAATGCACTTGCAGGAGAAACACTGCGCCGTACAGCAACATGCACTTACGAATGTAGAGAAAATAGAAAGTGAAGACTATCATAGATGAGACGTCATCGTCTTGGATTTCAACCTCGTCCGATATAACGGGGGCCGCAATTAAACGGGTATTTATCAGACGGCTACTAGTGCAAACCACGGGTTAAGCAACAAACTATCCTTCTCCACCGGCAGAACAATTGATAAAACAATCAATTCTGATGCTGTCTCCAATAGTTTTCTCTGCTCTCCAAAATAGCAAAGTTCTGGAACAACCCCTTGGCAGTCTGAAGTGCTGCTTCTGACGAAGTCAAGTAACTTCCGAACTGCAAGCAGTAAAATCCGAGCACGCTCAACAGAAACGCTCGTCGGATAGAGCCACCGATAGTGGCTGCACTCCCTCCCTCGTGTAGAGAAACCTTAAAAAGTTTTTGTTGGAATTCATTAGAAAAGCTGTTAGTTAACCTGGTGAGTCCCAGCCGGCTGGCAACGCGCCCCATCAGCAATCTCTCGGGCAGGTCCATGGTGTTGGCGATGGCCACCACCACGAGGTGGGCGGCAGAGTGCGCCGGCCACTCCAGCAGGTTGTACAGGACGTCTTGGCGACGGTTGCAAAGCACGTCCAACTGAAATAAGCAAACATTCGAGCTTAAACATTAATAACCCTGAGGCAGAACTATATACAGTGAAACTCGCTTAGAGTTTCCACTTATGAAATTTTTATGCTTAAGAAGTTTGATTTTTTCGGTACCTTCAAGCATGAATTTGAAAAATTGGCTAATTTATCCTACATATAAGTCCCTTCGAAATTTTTTTAGGAGAGTTTGACTGTATGTACATACTCGAATTACAACAAATTACAAGTTTATACCTACACCGACAAACTGGGCACTGCCAGTCTGGACTTTGGGGGGTTTTGATTGTTGGAAATGATTTTACAGCTATCATTATGTAAAAAAAAAATCCCGCATATCTCCACAAGAAGTTTTATTTGATTATTATAAACCAAAAATTACATAATTAGATAAGTGTTTAGTAAATTTTACGAGTATAAGAAAATAAATATAGAAATAATTATCTATAAACTACCTCACTAGGATGAGCCTGTTCTGATATTATAAGGATTTCCTCGAACGTAAGGTGCAAGGTGTTGGGTGTTATCTCCAGTCCCTCCTTTACAAACCTTATAAGGGAGTATAAAAACCTTTACAATCTACGTATACATGTAAAAGTCTAGATGTTTACTTAGAGAGCAAATTAATATTTGATAAGTACATCGAACAAATTATATCAAAATTCTACAAGGTGCTAGGCTTCCTCTTAAGAATAAGTAAAGACTCCACAAATGTTGTTTTGTTCATTAGTCAGAAGTTCACTGAAGTGTGCGTCCACTCTATGGAATCCACATTATAAGGTATACATAGATTTAGTGGAATGTATACAGAATAAATTTTTGAAACATTTACGCCACAAATACAACAAAAATAATATGTTAAGTTATAAAAAGAATGTACTTTGTCAGATCTATCGTTTCTACATAACCTACTAAATAAAAAAATCGATAGTCCCGAATTGCTATCCCTCGTTGGTTTAAAAGTTTCAATGAGGTGAACCAGGCACACTATACTTCTTCATGTAGAAGCGAACAACACTAATGCAGCAAAGAACTCACCAATTACTCGCGCGATTTGATGATTCTTTACTAACATACAAATCAAATTTATTAAATTTTCTTAGCGTAATATAAACTACTTTAAAACTACACTTATTTTTTCTTTTATTCATGGTCAATTACAATTCTTGATTTCATAATTTCTCTACACTTCTCCACATCATCTCTCCATATCCTTCCTTTCTTTTTATTATTATTAGTTATTTGTATAGCGCCGTTTTTGTGAAAAATCACCTCAAGGACGCAACATGCATTCATTAGTTAAGAAGCATTCTCACATCAGACAAAATTAATAAGATATTGTATGGACATGCGTACATAACAGGTACTTTAACCGTTTGAGTGCCATTGTTTTTTACTCATATATACTTAAAAATTCCAAGGAAATCTTTGTTTTTTATGTCATTTACCCTTGTCTTGAAAAAAAACTGTATCTCTTCCAAAAATTGTCCAATTCTAATAATTTTTTTGGTGTTTTCTTTATAAAAACATTTACAAGGGTAATAAAATACAAAAAAAATGGAAATATATATTGTAAACAAAAATTATAACAAAAACTGGAATCTAAAAGTAAAAAAGTTAACATGTGTGCTTTCCCGCACAGACTCCATGAAGCCCTTTCTTACAGCGGGCACAAATCAAGTTGCTCCTCTTCACAGCGCTGCGATCCTTGCTGCTGCACACTACGCAGCGCCGTAATTTACGCCCGGGTAACTTTTCTAATCCAACACTTCGAGGAAGAGATGAAGTCTGAGTAGCAGGTTCTGGTCTATTTTTGTGGAGCAACCATTTCTCTTCTAAATCATCAATTATACTCTATGTAAATTTCAATCTTTTCATTTTTTTGTCTGCATATTTCTCACTATACAATATAAGTGCATTCACCACCATCGTTCCAGATACATTGAATACAACCTTTTTCCAAAATTTAAGAGTTCTTCGTTCCTCCAAATAGGCGTATAGCATTTTGTCGCTCTCATTTACTCCGCCCATAAATTGATTATAGGTGTGTACCATTATTGGTTTATTTTTTATAGATTCGTAGTTTCCTCTCTTTTTTGTGTGTAGAAATCAAAATAACCGGATTTTTTTTTTGTCTTTTTATCTCTAAAAGAACACATCAAGACTGGATCGTTTGTGAAATACTTGGGCTCGTTTACTGGTACCGTTTTGGCTTCTTTTGGAACAAGCTTCCTATTTCTACGTATGCTTCCTGTTAGGTATGTGGCTCTCTGATAAAGGGACCGTGCAAGTTCTACACTGGTGTAAAAATTATCCGTGAACAGGTGGTATCCCTTGTTCAGGTAATTTCCCATCGACAAAAGTTTTTCTGCCACCATAAATCCCAGACCTTTTTCTTTGATCTCATCTTTGTCAACTTCAGATTTAGCACCACGGTAGCAAAAGAATCCAAGACAATATTTCGACAAAGAGTCGCGAAGCATCCTGAATTTTATACCCCATTGATGATGCTTCTTGTTGGGAAAATACTGTTTGATCACAGTATGAGCATTTGTTCCAACAAGAGATTCATCTATACTCAACTGTTGGTTGGGTATATAATGCTGCCGGAAAAGCAAATTGGCGTGATCTACCAACACATGAAACCTGGCACATGGATCGTATTCTGGATGTCCAGGTGGAGCTAAAGTTTTATTATCTACCAAATGAAAAAATTTCAAGAGCAACTGAAATCTGTTTCGTGCAAACATTCTTCCAAACCATGGAATACATCTTGATCCTTTCATCCAATAAGAAAAAATAGTTGGCCTCCTTGTGATGCCCATTTCCAGTATAACGGCAATAAATCCTCTCATTTCTGGGATGGTGACTGGCTTCCACAATTTTGTACGAGATTGAGGCTTCAAATTTGGATGATCTTGCAAAAACTGCGGCGTAACGGTTAGTTTTTATAAGAGCAGCCGTAAAGAACAAATTGAAGAAATCAATAGGTTTTGCGTTACCTGGTGGGGTATTTTTTGGTCCTGGTAGTTGGCAAAATACGTGCGGAGTTTGTTTGCTGTATTGCGTATCCGGTGGTAGGCGTCTGAATTGGGTCGAGGTCACATTGTCATTTTCGTAGTCCGGTATATCCTCCGTATCAGCAAAATAATAGTTATCATCACTATTATCACTCTCACTCAAAATTAGCATTACGCGGTGTGAGCGCACCACAATGTCACTCCCGCTATCACTTGCTTCACAACTTGAAGAACGATAATTTTCACTCCAACTGTTTTCGTATTCCGACATTTTGGGTTAAAAAAATTCTTTTCCCAAATCCTTTTTATATTGTAATTACTAATAATATTATAATATGCACTTTATGTAACACATAGAAAGATAAAAAAATACTTATGCGCGCGAGCGACATCCCCTGTTGCGTGCTTAACGGCAACTGATTTTGGAAACGCTGTCGTGCTCCTGGCAATTTTAGATGGTACGCGTAAGCGCGCAATCGCGCGCCTCGGCACTCTAATGGTTAATAATGTAAATTTTAATATACCAACCTTATAATTTGTAATAAAATGTACTTACTGTGTGTGTCTAAATAAATAAATAAAATAAAAATGTACATATATTATGATACAGAAAAACTCATTTAATAAGTTTTCATGCTTAAAACCCTTTAAGTCTACTATCAAAATATGATGTAGTGAGATCTGGTTTTCTCTTTTTCTAAAACACATGTCTGACCTTAAGAGAAAAGGAGATAGAACAGGTATTATGAGGACCGTCATTTGGTTCCCAATATGGAACAACTAGAATCGGAAGGTTAAAAAGTTTGTTTTTTTCAGTTTCTTGAAGGCTGAATATGAAAATAATTGATTGACTGATTTTGTTTGATTATAACTCATAATACCTCGTCAATAAGCAGTACTGTTGTTAATCTCCTCGGCGCTGGCTTGGTAAACCGTGCTTCCAGTAAATTACACGCTTGCTCCCATGCCACAGTTTTACCTGAAAAAAAAATTACTCTGTGATGCCTCATTCAGAATGGGAGTAAAAAAATCAACGCCGAGCTTTTTGAGCCAATTGATCAAATTGATTTGTTTATTCCACTCGGATTGGAAATTTGGCTAGAGTGTTTTTGGACATGAACACTTCAATTAGCTCTTTTATATGATTTTTATGAGAAACTAGTTAGTAATTGTGATAGCAAACCAGTAGTTAGTATCCCACCTGAGATTTCAACACTCTTTCGAAATTTCGTATTGAACATTTCAAACACTTTTTGGGAACGTATAATAACTAGCAAAGATTTTTCAAGCAGTTTTTGCAAATCCACAACTTAAATACGATATTTGTTCTTTTTTTTACAGTTAACACATTGATGGACACTTGTCGGCAACCATGGTTCGTGATACCACTTATGCAGTATTTCGGTATAAGAGGAAAATTTTTTAATGTTTTTTTTGAAAAATTTATACAACTAAGTCGGTAATAAATTTTTTTAACCGCCTATCACCTTTGGGTGCGCTTCTATACAGTGTAGAAGTTGACGCAAAATAGACATGCTACATAATACTACTTCAATACAAAACTTGTCTTTGTATAGTATCCTTGACTAAAATATGTATATGTAAAGAGTGTCATATCACATCTCCTCAAAAATGGCGTCAATAGACGTTGTATCCGTGAATGTGTTAAATAGATATTTCAAAAGCTGAATGATTCAATATAAATTTCATTGCAAGCTGAAAATAGTTGCATTAACAGAAAAAAATCTGTACGAATTTTCAGATACCAGAACTTACTCTTTAAGAATTTTACTGCTTTAGACATCACACAAAGATATTTTCTTCCATAATCAATATACTCGTATATTATAAAAAAAGTCCAAAAAAACATGCGGCCTGCAAAAACTCAGAAACGAGTCCCGGTACGATCAAGGGAGTTATATGGTGTGGTAGATCTCTATCCCCCCTCCAGGATGAGGGTTCCCGTTTTTACCTAAAGGGCGTGCTTTTGAAGATATAAGGGCTGGAAGTTTCGCCCTCTGTCTTCCGGAAAGTTCTATTCGATAAAGCTGTAGAAAGTTCTGGAAGGCATGGCGGAGAATGTCGGTAAGTCTAGAAGGTTCCGGAAAGTTCTAGAAGGTTGGATAAAGCTGTAGAAAGTTCTGGAAGGAGTGGCGGAGAATGTCGGTAAGTCTAGAAGGTTCCGGAAAGTTCTAGAAGGTTCGATAATCTTAATTTTAAGCAATATATATTATAAAAAAACTATTCGAGATCATTTCACAACATTCCAGAACATTTTGGAATGTTGTGGAATGTTCGGGAATAGAGAATCAGGAACATCATTGTGGAACATTCCAGAACACTCGAATGTGGTCCTGAGTGAAGCCGGGTACCCTAGCTAGTAAACGAATAAAAGAAGGATTTATTTATTTACCCGTTAGCTGCCTGTAGATATGAACGTAAGCCTGCCTTGGCTCAGTAAGCCGCATTCCATTGATTTCAATAAACTCAAACTTAGGCAATTCATTGTGCTTGACTTGCTTATTCAAACACCGCACCACTTCTGTCACTGTGGCTGTCTTTCCCGTTCCTGGGACTCCAGAAATATACATACAACTGAAAATAAATACAAATTAGATTTCCTTAGGTTCAGTTTTATTGTTGGGTCACCTAGGGCGTAATCGCCAAAAAATACCAATAGCCATTGAATCACGTTGTGTCATATCTGCCACATATAAACAGTTTTAGAAGGAGAGAATACCAAGCTTTCTTTTAGCATTTAAAAATTTATCACTGACGCATCTGAGTAATTTGAAATAATTCTATGAAATAAAATTTTGCATTTGAAAAATATTGGTCCAGGTTTGCAACGTAATTTTTTAATAACTATTTTTATATAAAGCGAAAAAAAGGGAAGTGACGATAGTCTTTATAATAAGTTTCGTATAAAGTGATATTTACAATCAATCAAAAAACTGTCGGTAAGCGATTTAAAAAACTTTATATGTTAAAAAAACAACAAAACTATTGGAAATTGAATGCCAAGCGGTTATTTTTTTCCAAATAAATCTCTAATCTGATTTATTAACTAACACAAGTATGGAACATACAAATACTGTATTTCGGAGGGAACACCGGTACACTTTGACACCTTAATCTATCAGCAGGAGTTTTGTAGAGGTGTTAGGAATATAGATCAATAGCGATTTCTAGAGTGGAAGATACTCTCAGTATCGCCCTGGTGAAAGACCACCAATTAGAATTGGAACATTGCTTAAATGGCTTTTAGCCATGTTTGATGACCAGATCTGAATAGCCAGGTATTTCCCCACCTTCCTCTACCCCCTTCTCCTTCCTCACAACATTCCCCAATTGGGGATGCCATAGTCTCACTGGCTCCAGACGGTTGGGAACAGTTGGGACCATCTTGTGCGGTATTCATATAAAAAAAAAATAATGGCTGAATAACTTTTTCAGAATGATTATTTATTAGAACATCTCTATTTATGAGTTTTCTCAATGATATGATTGACCTA
>JAHDVE020011709.1:0-56700 GCA_022606495.2 Halesus radiatus
AACCAAGAAAGCATTACAATAACAATAAAAGCCACCACAACAATAAAAATTCGCCACCCAAAGCAAGCGGAAAAGCTTTACAAAATTAACAAAATGTTAAGCGAACTTTTGAATTTTTTTTTTGTGCACTCACGCGATTCTACAAAAGCTTCCGACAGTTCTATGTCTACACCTCGAGAAAAGCCAAGTATTAACACAAGTATCAAATAAAACCATTCCGTTCCATGTAAACATTCTTAAACATCCCTTTATTTTCTATTTTTATCTGAAACTCCATTTTAACAGCTTACAAGAATTAAATGGAAAAAAAAAACGAGAAAACTTTGCCTCATTGCCAGCTCGTACGAAAAAAAAACTTTTAAATTCGATCATCATCGCTATTTTGGCAAGACGCCGACATCTGACGGATTTTCATTAAAACTTTTTCACCCTCTTTCTATCAGATTACGGTCGGTAGTAATAATGATGAATAATACAAGGCGATATAAATTGATTTAATTTATTAACTTGTAAAAGTTTTTTAAAAGTGCGAAATGCCACGTCAACGTGTTATTAGTTCTTTACAGTTCGATCACAATTCTAGCGGAAAATTAGTTTTTCAGAAAGCTGTGGTTACACCCGCCTTTGCCCGAGATTCAACACGCATTTTTCTACATTTTTAATAGAAAATTTTGGTCCATACAACATGACGTCTTGTCTAGCGATTAATAGTTAAACGGATATTTTGATACTCGATATCCATAGATAACAATGTAAATGGGTAAATAGGGTTGTGTTTATCCAGATATTGCAGTAAAATAATCATATTATCCACAATCTGTGTACATTCCATAATACTACAGCTGACCAATCAAGAGTCTTTGCTTCAAGTTTTTCCGCTTCCTTTAATGGAAGCAATCTTACCAACAAGCCCTCCATGGATATACTTGATGTAACCCTAAGTGAAATCCATCGGGGCTCTATCGGAGCCAGAGTAAAGTTAGCATATCAGAAGCTGGGCATATTATACAGAGCCTGTAGATACTTTAATAGTACACAACTGCTGACCCTGTACGGATCGTAAGTGCGTCCCACTGTAGAATTTGGCAGCCACCTCTGGTCGAGCCTCAAAATATCTGAAAAAAACCCTTGACTCTGTGCAGAAACGGGCGGTTCGTTTGATAGATTCGCCTATCTTAACAAACGGATTGCAATCTTTGGAGCACATGCGTTAGGTGGGAATGCTTTATTTATTCTACCGGTATTTTAATGGAAGATGCTCTGAGGAACTAGCGTCATTGATCCCTACGCCACCGATGCATCGTCGGGAAATACGCCAAACATTTGTACACCGTTGAAATTTTTCCCATGAGAACGGGACGTACGACTCGTTATTGTGTTCAACAGCTCGGCTGTGGAATAATTTGCCAGCCTTTGTGTTTCATTCCTCCTATAATACGGGTCACTTCGAAACCAAGGTTCACTCCTTCCTATCCTCTAAAAGACCCCCCATACAAGCATCCTCAATGATGATATAGGCCTTGAGGGAAATTATTTTCCTCGGACCTCTTTTGTGGAGTTACTGTAAAAAAAGGGAACACTTAGTCCTTAAATTATGCATCTTTATTAAATAAAACAAAACTTATAAGTTTGCCCCAGAGATATTTTTCTACTAATTTTTTTATTACATGAAATCATAAATGTCATTATTGCCATTCGATTAGGTCGAAATAAAACGATGGTGAAATATTTTGTTGTATTAGCAATATAATACCCGAATGAACACACTGTAACATTTTTTTGCAACACTTACACAACCAATTATCAGTTTCGTTCATTAACCAATAGGATGCATGATCTGATCAATAAGTTTGGAGGTATTGTTGATATATTTGCTGACTCCATTTATACAGTAAAATGTCATCTATACCAGCACTTTGATGAATCCTACAATATGTAGTATTGTAGCTTGGATAATGTAGAGTTAATGATTTGTGTTATAATATGCTATTTTAAATCACCGTTAAATGATTAAAAAATATTGATCATTACTTTATTATTTAAAAACTCTACGCACTTATAGTTTTTGATAGCTCTTTAAATTAAGCTCTAAAATCCATGTAAAAGCCTGATGGGCATTTAACCAAATAAAGAAGTAAGCATTTCCGAGGTTGTCACCTCATTTGGGCGATCACTTTGGTTTGCGTCTTCACAGCTCCTTTGACCACATTTTAAATTAGTCACCTAAGTGTGAACTGTATTAATCAAAGGCAAAGAGTCTCCCAAAACAGAGTTCAACTCTGCTTTTATCAGAAATGCGGATTTTCCCTTTAAAACATAAAATCTTTAACATCAACGAACTTCGATTTTTTCAAATTGTGCCAAAATTTTAATCCCTGCCGCTTCCACGATCTGTCACACAAACACGACGGGCTGTATTGTGCCAATATTTGAGTTTTTTGTTGATTTGAAGGCCGCTGCTTGTCAAGGATAAAAAATAATTAATTTTCTGAAACCATTATTTATCCGTAGTTTAGTTTATTTGCAGTATCGATCAATCCTTGCATATATACATACACTTAATGTCATAGATATTAGATATGTCTTTGAAATCTGTTCCTAACATTCAAATCTTTTCAGACCTTCGCGCTTAGTTTAAAGAAATAAAGCATATCATCATAATAATTTTTTAACGTTTAAAAAAGTGATCTTTTAAATTGAATTGTTTTTTTTAAATTTTATTTTTAATCTATCTAATGTCTAAGTTAAGATTATTTACATACATTAAATTTCAGAATTAAAAATAAATCGCTTTTCCATGTAATTAATTATCTTCCTTGCAAAACGTCCAATAATAATAATAATAAACATAAAACGATGTTAGAAAATATATGTATTTTTTTAATTTTTATGTGATACTACACAAGAATCCCAGCTGCTCCCAACCGTCTGGAGGCAGTGAGACTATGGAATCCCCAATTGGGGTATGTTGTGGGGCTGAAGGTATTGAAGATTAGGAGATTAAGAAGAGGAAGGTAGAAAGAACCTGGCTATTCAGATCTGGTCACTAAACACGGCTAGAGCCATTTCAAGTAACGTGTTTATTCTAAATGGTGGTTTTTCATCAGGCGATACTGACAGTATTTACCACTCTGGAACGTGCCGCAAATATACTACATATTATTTTTAATAAAAAAATTGCGATACGACACAATTTAACACATAAAATTTACTTGCGCACCCCGGGATTTGAGCACGCCACCCACGGATTCGTAGCTAACGATCATAACCACTCAATCACGAAGATGTAGAATCATTTCCTTTCAGAAAGTGTCACTAATGTCTGAACAAGGTTTGGTTAAAGTAAAACATATTCACTAGGACTTGTGTTCTTTTTGATTTTCCAATGAACCATCTCTTTGTTACCATTTAAAACATTTTAAGTGATTGCAGCGCATTCTATTTTGTCTACTTTTAGGACGAACGGCCTTTTTTATTCAAACCTTAATTTTGGATTTGAGGCCAAAATACTCAACTAAACCTAATGATTTTTGTTTTCATCAAAAAGTATAGTAAATATCTAGTACCGATTAGAAGTACAGCATAACCTCTGTTTTACGTTTTTTAAGGGACTAAAAAAAACGTAAACTGAGGGAAAATGTAAAAAGGGGGTATTGAAAAACAGAACATTTAAATTTTATGTTTCTGAAAAAATAAAGTTTTATTAAAAAACAACATTCAATGAAAATTTTTATTGAAATTTTATTTTATTTTATATTAAATAAATCATGTATTTTCTTTGTTACATTTTTGTTTTTTTGTTATATAATTCTCTTTTAAAACTATATAAATATTTAAAAGTGTTATCTTGAATATCACCAATGCTTGTAAAGTAGGTTTTTAAACCCTCGATGAAACTCATTGCTTTTTCTTTTGGTGGAATATCAACCTCTTCTTCATTGGACAGTTCTTCAGCAGAAAAGTCTGCTGGTGTTAAATGACTGTCAACAATGTCATCAACTTCCACCAAGTCTGATGTCATAACATTGGAGTCAAGATTTACATAATCCTCCAGGGGGTGGTCTGAAATCCTTTCCCAGATTTCTATAACATCACACTGGATATTTTCTTGAACAATGGGTACGTCTTTATCCTGTTTATTGTATATCCCAGCTTTCCGGAAACAGAGTCGATTATTTCACACCATGCCTTAACGGTATAATGCGTTGCATCTAAAATGGACATCTTTAATTTTTTTGGGTCTTCATCTCTTTCTAACTGACACACTAACTTCTGTACCAAGTTTCTTCTATAGTAGTGCTTGAATGCCCGAATTATCCCTAAATCCAGGGGTTGCAGTTCACTTGTACAGTTAGGAGGAAAAAATGCCAACTGAATGTTCCTCAAAGTCAAGTTTGTGGGGTGAGCTGGGCACTTATCGAGGAATAGCAATATTTTTCGATATTTTACTCCCACCAAATCGTCTAATGCAGTAAACTGCTTTTCAAATAAGATTGATGTCATCCAGGCTTTTTTATTTGATGCATATTTTGTCGGCAATGTCCTGACATTTTTGAAGCAGCTGGGTTTTGCACACTTCCCAATCACTAACGGGGGAAGCTTCTCACTGCCATCTGAATTTGTAATCAAGAGAACAGTGAGACGAACCTTGCTTAATTTTTCTCAATTTTCCTCCATGACAGGCTCCCTTGAAGCTGAAAGTCTTACAAGGTAGAACGTTGAATAACAGCCCAGTCTCATTGGCATTGAAAATATCTATGGGAGCGTAGTCTACAATTAATGTAGGCACATCTGTCTGCTTCCAATATTCAGCAATGTCCAAATCAACACTTTGCGATTCTCCACAAATTGATCTGTAGACCATATTGTGCCTCTTCTTAAAACGATCTATCCATCCATTTGATGCAGTAAATCCTTCAATATTTAGTCGATTCGCGATGCACAGAGCCTTTTCACGAATGATTGTACCGCCGACGGGAATATTACTGCCCCGCGCACTGACGAACCATTATTTTAAAATCTCCTCCATTTTTTCGTACTTCGACGCATTGATGTACATACGGTTTTCACATTGAATAATCCTTTTTTCAATAGATTCACGGTTTTTGATGATTGTGGCCAAAGTAGTAATGGGTATTCCTAAATTTCGGGCCAGCAAAACGCGTGAGCCAACGTGTTTATTCACTTTTTCGATAATGTTCCTTTTCTCTTGCACTGAGAAAGCTTTTCTTTGGTTAGACAAGCGTTTGAAAGAATGAGGACATATAATTGAATAATAATCGAACCGAAAGCAATATGAAATATGTCGCTCGCTGACCAATCACCGTTCGTCATTCTAAAGATACGGAGTTCGCCCACCATTCACCGTACACCGTTCTAAAGACACGGAGTTTTCCCTCCAATTACCTTACGGCATTCGAATGTCATGACTCAATCATTTTCAAGCGCGCGTAACTTGCATATTTTGAATATTTCGGACGTAAATCGCGGGAAAAAAACGTAAACGCGGGTATTAAATGTACTAAAATACCTCGGGACTGATAAAAATACACGCAATTCGTGAGAAAACGTGAATTCCCGGCACGTAGATAGGGGTTTTACTGTACTTAATTTATTTTTGTTTTACATTATGAAATAAAGGCCATTAAAGGAATTGATTTTTCGCGATTTTAGAGGCACCTTTAACAATTATTTGGGGTCTAACGGTGATTTAAAAGAAAAGTTTTACTCCGTCTGCTCTGAAAATATAACGAAGCATACAATTTAAAAAAATTAAAATAGATTTTATGGTAGACTGTAAATTAAATTAAAAACGACCAATTTACTTTGGAACACAAATTTGCCGTACATAATTTAAAATATCGACCCGAAAAGACCTTTTTTTTAAATGTTTTTTTTTTCTGTATTTTTATTTACATAATCATATTTACTTAGCAAATATAATATATTTTTTTAAAACAATAAACCCGCAAATAATTTTCTAAATTGTCTTTAAAATTATAATTTTTTTTTTCATGGCACGTGCTTTATAATTTAAAACAAATATAAATAAAATACTTCTCATCCTTACTAGATAATTTCTAAACCTTTAACTAGAAAAAAATATATCGTTATGTATGAAACAGGCAGCGCAGCCGTTCCCCTTAAATGTCAAACTGTATTTCCAACACAATACTTCTGCAGTACCTACATACATTGAAATGGAATTAAATTAATGTCAAAACCTCTTAAGCTGTTTTTGCACAAGTCGGGTTATTACAAGGTTAGCCACCTTCGGGAAAATTAAACATGTTTTATTTCACGCTTTCCGAAAACGAAATAACACAACTACTTGGAACTCACGTGTTTTTGTCGTAAGTACGATATGACAGCTTTGCGAAGGCGGTGTCTCAACACATTACGAGGTTTCTATAGAAACAGAGTGTCCGTGGTATTTTCTTCTAGTATTACGAAAATAATCAAAAGAATTCGAAATACCCCTCTTCTTAGTATTTTTAGAACCATGACGCGATATTTCTTTTGGGAAAGGAGCCGAATGTGGCAAAGTACAAAAAATATTGCTGTGTGGATAATGCAAAATCAACAACGATAAACATATTTTATTGTGTTGTTTTCAAAATCACGATTCCACGAAAGAAGCGTTTGAAACAAAGCTTGGCATATCAATGAATGAAATTCGTTGAACTTTAGAACTTCTAGGTGAATGCAACAATTTCAGCTCGCAACGCCATATCCATCATGAGCTATGGAGCTTCTGAAAATGAATCCATTGAACTATCCATCCAGGGGGATAAATACTTTCAGTATCGCCCTAGTGAAAGACTACCATTCAGAATCGCAACGTTGCTTGAAATGGAATTAGCCGTGTTTGGTGACAGGATCTGAATAGCCAGGCGCTTCACCACCTTCGCCTTTCTCATCTCCTTCGCTTCCTCACTACCTTCAGCTTCAAAACATACCCCATGGGATGCCATAGTCTCACTGAATCGAGACGGTTGGGAGCAGTTCCTACAACATGGTTCATTCCTTCCCATCCTCTAATATTCCCTCCACACAGCGTACCCGAAGACGGTATAGGCCTTGGGGGGAATTATTTCACTTAGTACCTCTTATGTGGACTTATTGTAAAAAAAACTGTGACTCAATAATAATAAATAATTTTAGAATAAATAAAAAAATGAATAGCACAATGGTTTTTGTACATTCTTTGTTCTTTTTTTGTTATTTTCTATGAAGCTTTGGTAAGCACCCTTGAATTGATATTTAAAAATGACCTTAAAAATAGTGACGCAACTATGTCTCTAATTTTTTCCCTGTTTTATTGCCTTCGTAATTTCACACTTTAAATCATTTTTACTAACAGAATTTATTTAGTAAATTGTAACAATATTTCTGTTACTTTGTTTGGAAAAATGAAGGAGTGATATTTTTTTTTTAAAAACTAAGAGTACATTCATAAAATAAGTGGTGTACAAATAACAAGGTTTTAGAAAATTATTACAAGGATCGGTACCAATGGCATGTCTCTGTGTAATATCTAGTAAGTTTAGTATTTGAACTGTTAATTCGTGGTGGAATTCCATTGTATTAGAATTGAAATTAAAACACTTTTGTACTTTGTTCCACTTATTTATTTTCACCAGGACCGGTTTCATCTTACTACGGACATTTTCAGACTGGTAGTTGAAATTCTTATGCTACGGTATTTATATAAACTTAGCAGAGGTACACAACAATGTCTCTATATAATGACTGTTTCTATTTTGTTAATTTGAGGTATTATAAGTTATTTTGTTAGTTAAGGGTTGTTAGTTTAAGGTTAGTTTATTAGTTTAACCTTAAACTAACAAAATAACTTATAATACCTCAAATTAACAAAATAAAAACAGTCATTATATAGAGATATTGTTGTTGTATACATTTTACCGGGCGGGGTTAGTAGAATGCTAGGGATACTTGAATTATCTTGACTTTTATCTTACGTTATGATTTAGTTTCATATGATCTGCAACGCAATCCTTTAAATCTAGTGAAAGTTTGTAAATCTTGGATATGTGGTGATTGGATTCCTTTGTATAGATTGAGGACTTTATTGCAGATGGGATGTATTGTGTAGATATATGGAGAAATACATTATGTAATACGTAAATGACCAACTGAACCGTTAGATATAAGACAAATTTAATGGTTACAGTGCCTCAAATATATGTTTTCAAGAAAAAAACTATTCCCAAAAAACGAAAATCGCTTTAGTAACAGAATAAATAACGTTACTTGAAGTACCTTTGTGTAAAACTAGCCTTGGGCAGGGACGTGCTTTTTTATTGCTCTTAAAATTTATAATTTACCATCTTCAGAATGTAAGTGTCCAAACATATCGTCTTTAAACACATACACAAATGTTATAAAAAACTGGATTAAATCCAAAGATATCAACCTTTCCTTGCTGTAATTATCTATTTTCCCCATTTTCTTTTCTTTTTTTTTAACTTACGATTTTTATTTTACTTACCTTCAACATCCATGTATTAATACAAATATACTGATATACTGCCACTAACTGATACCAGCTATACCTACACGTAGGTTTATGTACATGTGTTCAGATGTATATATAAGTGAATATTAAAAAAAAATGTTTATAGCCTTTTTACCTTGTTTGTAGGAATGCACGTATCAAAAAAAATAAACACAGGATTTATGCATCAGGTGAAGAAATTTTTTTCTCACTATTTTAATCCCCTATTGATCTACTAATGAGATAGGTCATGATACGCCACTGGTGATACTTGAAGTATAAAACACTGGAGAATGACAAAACTGATTTAGAGTTATATTTATTAATAATGTTCACGTTATATAATGAAAATATAATAATTAACAATATAATAATTAAGAATCCATCAGTAGACCGCAAGCCAATTAAAATTTGTATTTAATTACAAAGCTTCATTTAAGTCCAAATTTTACGCCGCTGAATTCGCATTTTAATTGAGAAAGTATACAATTTTAATTGTTGTTTTTTGGGTGTTGTTTGTTAAGACATTCCATGAAAAAATTCATCGTCACCGGCTGCGAAAATGGGAAAATGAACGGACGAAAGAAACTCATAGACGGTTTTGGTTTTCAGATTAAATTGGGTTTACCAAAGCAACGTTTTGTTATGTGAGTCTATAGTATCAAACACTTTAATAAGTTGAAAACTTTCTTAATTAAACTTATTTTGAAGAACTTAAAGTGGCTTACTGGTGCCCTTTTGAATAGGCAAAGAGATACGTCAAATACGTGCCCAGAAGTCGTTAACAGTTATATAATAAAATATTTCAATTAAGAGGGTTGTTTACTAGCTCTCACACTTCCTCCATCACTAAACATAGATTTAAAGTCCTACAGAACACCCCAAAAATACTCATCAGCATTAAATCTGACCAAAAAATCCTTTATAAAATCAATAATGACGTTGTTAAAAATTACTAACTTCTAAAAAAAAAAATAATTTCCACACTCCAGTACAAAACACACGCTTAAATCAACTATCCCACACTCAAAAACTAACTATACAAAACACTCATTTTACAAGAACATCAAAACACAAAAGCATCTTTTCAGATGTTGGTGTTTTCCATTTACCCTTAGGCAAAATAAATAAATTCATTTGATATAACTCCCCATCCCTGCTGTATTTTGAATTGTTAGATTAAAAACCAAATATTTGTATTATAATACATGAATGAAGCAATGACAAAAATAGAACAAAAATATACATTTGAAAAAATCAAAGTCAAAGCCTGAACACGGTTTTAGTAGTAGTGGTGTTAGATATGTTTAATTATATTCTTCGAAGTACGTTTTCGTAAAGACTGCCAAAAATCATTTAGACAGGTACCAAAAATTTCAAAGACCTGACTTGAGTTCAAAGTCTCGACATTCTAGAAAGTGAAGAATGGCACATATAATTAGTAGTGTTGTTTGAGGAAAAGCAATTCATTGACTAAATTTTCTACAATTTAATTTACATTACGTATCTCACAAAATATTGATTTTATCGACTTGAGAGTGGGGTCATTCGATTCAACACTAATGAAACCATAGTAATGGATACCTCCAATGGCGTGCAAAGAGTTTGTAATCAAGGTAGGTAGTAGAAAAAAACTGCCAATAAATTGATAATTAAACAAATTACCCCAGACAACACCCTTCGTGTGGCTGGGCTGCTGGCTGTAGCCGATGTTGGTTGGGATTTCCCAAACCACATCAAATCCCTCCACACAGCATATCCAAAGATGATATAGGCCTTGAGGGAAATTATTTCCCCCAGGGCCTCCTGTGTGGAGTTACTGTAAAAAAATCCTAATAACTGCTTTATTCATGGGTATTAAATGGCATTTTCTGGATATATAAAATACCCAAATTTTTTCCGCTATAAAAACACAAACAATATTTTGAGAGAGTGCCAACACGGTATTATCGTTATAAACCTACATAAAAGAAATAGGTAACGATATACGATACCATGCGCTCTAATCCACTGAGCTATGGTTACACCAATCCGTCCCATCGAGTACCAGCTACTACCGTTGCCTTTTTCTTTTCTGTGTCTTTTCGATTTCATATTTCATTTTGAGAGTTGTTTATATTATCTTCAATAATTAAAAATATATTATAATGAGGTTTATAACATTCAATAAGTTAGTTCAAAATTAAAATTATTATTATTTCGTTGGTAAAGTTGTTCTATTTAATAAATGTACCAAAAGTTGGCACTGATTGCTATATTTACCAGCATCGGCGAAAAGCAGTGTCTTTTACTAATCAATCAAACAGATGGCACTGGTTACAATCTTAGTAATTTGTACTGACAGGCACGGCCTTTTGCAACACTAAAACAAACGAGTTAGTAAAGTTGTTATAATTAATAGATGTACCAAAAGATGGCACTGATTGCTATATTTACCAGCATCGGCGAAAAGCAGTGTCTTTTACTAATCAATCAAACAGATGGCACTGGTTACAATCTTAGTAATTTGTACTGACAGGCACGGCCTTTTGCAACACTAAAACAAACGAGTTAGTAAAGTTGTTATAATTAATAGATGTACCAAAAGATGGCACTGATTGCTATATTTACCAGCATCGGCGAAAAGCAGTGTCTTTTACTAATCAATCAAACAGATGGCACTGGTTACAATCTTAGTAATTTGTACTGACAGGCACGGCCTTTTGCAACACTAAAACAAACGAGTTAGTAAAGTTGTTATAATTAATAGATGTACCAAAAGGTGGCACTGATTGCTATATTTACCAGCATTGCCGAAAAGCATTGTCTTTTACACACTAAAGCAAACGAGTAGGTCACACGTGTAGGTTTGAATGTATATGATAGGGTCAAGATTTGAATACGACGAGTGTGCATTATTTTGCATCATACTTCGTTTCTGCCATTAGTACGTTATAGTGATGCGATCGGTGTGACGCTCGCGGGGCTGCGATTCGTGGGTGGTACTAGGCTCGTATTTTTTAAAGTGAGGATTTTCTTATTACAATAACTTTATAAATTTTAATATTGTTTATATTTTCATGCGAGTAAGGTAGGATAGGCAGTGCCTCTGGATACCTCGCTTGACCTATTTGTGAAACGTGCATTTTTTTAAATTCCTCCCTCCCTCCCCCTAGAGGAGTGTTCCGCGACTTTAATTCTGGTGGATTCTGCAGGTCTTCATTTCTACTACCAAGATAATGTATGACCAAAGTTTCATGACAGCAGCAATTTTGTCATTTATTTTGTACGTCTACATCATTTGTGTCTAGTTTTCTTCTACTATACATTAATAATTCAAAATTGAAAAAGCTTTCGAAGGATTATACAGGATTCTCTCGGGCGGAGTCAAAATATTTTTCGAATCTTTTGCATTTTCATTAACTATAATAGATACTACCGGCGACATCCACTTTATTCGGTGCTCCTTACAAAACGGCTACGAAAAGAAAGGACAATTATCTATCCGCTTAATTAATCAGGCCTTAGTCCTGCTGTTTGCGCTCCTAGGGAAATGGAAAACCTGATGGGAAAGCTAAAAGGAAAACTAAAAGGGACTCTGAAAGGAGTGCTGAAATCGTAACAAAGAAATACGACAAAAGAAAGGATAAGAAATGATTAAGAAACTATTGAAGAAATGTTAATGAATGCTGTGGATTTTGTGGACAATTCAAGATTAATTGAGATGGCACTATTTCCCAAGATTTCGAAATACTTAGGTGGGGCGTTTCACAGAAATTCAAATGCAATATTGTTATCAAGTGGTGTGCACAGAGTTTTTTATCGGGGTAGGCCGTAGGAGAGCAGTGAATTAATTGATTTTACCACGGATGTGTTAAATTTTTGTAAGAATGGCTAAGCTGGTGGCTTCAGCCGATGTTTGTTGAGATTACCTGTCAAATGGAATATCCAAATAACCTCTTCATTTATTCATATTACAAGCCAATTATTGTATATATAAAATTTAAATATTTTTGTGGACCACACATTTGCAAGAAAGAAAGTCAACATAGTATGAATTATTTCGTTAATATTGTACTAATCTATAAAGGTGCCAACAGATGGCACTGTTTACTATATTTGTAATTTGTGCTGATAGGCACGGCCTTTTGCGACACTAATACAAACGAGTCTTTTCTTGAATGTGTATTGCTCACACGTGTACATTTCTGTATAGAATCCTGTCAACATTTGAATATGACATTTTGAATACTTTGTTCCTGCTTTTGACACGTGGAAGGGTGGTCAATAGGGCGCACGCGGCGCTGCCATTCGTAGCTGGTACTTTGCTCGTATTTTTTAAGTACCTATAGATGAATTTATTTGAAATGTTTTTATAAATTTTTATTTTTTAAGTGTGTGAGTTAGGGTAGGCAGTTCTTATCAAATGGCCAATCAGCGCCATTTTTTTTTACATTCGAAAAGTTCCCGTTAAATAAGAATTGTAGGTCCTTTTCAGCATTTGAACAATTTTAAATCGGCAGAAAAGCACAACAGCTGTCGTGTTCTTATGTTTGTCAGCTTATCAAATGGATGCTTTTAACCTTTTTTTGCTCCATTCCGTGAATATATGTACACATTTTTATTTACCATTTTATTAAACTTCGAAGTAATAAAAAATGTTAAAAACTAATCAGTTAAAAGAGAGAAAAGTCTTGATAAACAACTTTTTAACAGTCTTTTAAAATCAAACAAATATATTATTTGATATTTATTTACTGAAAACAATGGTGTGAACAAAAATAATTAATAATTTAAAAAAATAAAACAATAACTTTGTTTACATCACTTTTATTTTTTATATACTTTTGCCGACCGGGTTTTGCTACTACGGTAGCTTCTTCAGGGCAGTATACTACTAAACTATGAACTAAGATATACATGCGTTATAGATTGATAAAAATAGGCGAGTGAAGGGCCGAGGGTGGGAGATCAGCAGGTGCCTGACCGGGAAGGGCGTGTACTTTGTTTATTGTGAGTAATTTAAAAATTTGACTTTTAATGCTTACTTTTCACTAGAATTATCCATAATTAAACAAATCGCAATAAGTAACGATTATCATGAAAACTTAGTCAATAGTCCTACTTACGAACCCCTTTTCCGATATTGTCGTATTTTTCATTGTGGTATATTAAGTTTTTTAGTATATGACCATAAAACATTTTAATAATTATGTCTGTGCTTAACAGAATAGAATAAAACATGCATTTTGGTGATGGTTTCTTTGCATAAATCGAAACATGCGGCCGATGTTAAGCGGGAATCTCAACCTTGTCGCCACCTGCATAAGGAGCGCATGATTTCATTAGAATTTTAGCCGGTGGATCGCCTTAAACATATTATTGTTCAATTTGAGAGTCGGATATGAGTAGTAGCCACCCCAGGAATCATTTTTTGGATAACCAACAGCTCTGCCATAGGTCACTCCAAATGGTTCGCTACATTTAGTGACTTAGCAGTGGTGCCCGGGTTCATGGAGGTGAAGTTTGTCCAAGTCTTGGCGACGGATGCGTCTACCCACCAACTACGCAGCGAGCCGGATCGGGAGAGGCCGGGACTCTTTCGACCCATCGCTCATCGCCTTGATTTGCAGTGGGTAGGACGGATTCATATGTCCATCAATCCTGGAAACACTGACCCCTGCCTGCCTGCCTCAGGGCCTGCAACGGGAGATAATGTAAAAAAAAATTGCATCTACTCACCATTGTAAACATAGTTGTAATCTATTTAATAACCTCATTCAAATTCAACTAATAAATGTCTTGATTTTACGCTATCTACTTGATTTTATCCGAAGATTTTGTTTGAAGCAGAATTTTTTTTTTATATAGAACCGTTTTTAATCAAATAATTATAGTTTAATTTTGAATTTAAACCGAGTTCTACAAATTAAACATGATCATAATAAATAGACTTGGTGATGTAAACAGTTACATCATTTACACAATAATTATTTTAAAATGACTGCATGATGACAATAAATGGAAACATAAAATGTTTGCAGTTTGTTACACATTTTATTGCTTCAAACATATTTTTTAATAATCTCGCATTCAAATCTAATTAAAATTCTGCCAAATTCGGAATGGTTTTTCAGCACGCTTTCAAATCTGGTTATAATGTAAACTGGGTCATTTGGCGATGTTTCTTAACCCTAGAATGAAAGCGAGGAGTAAAATTTATTCAGTTCGACTTCAAACAAATTTTTTGCTGAAGTGCCGACCGATCTCGCTAGCTTTCTTAAATATATGCTTTCCTTGAGTTCTTTACTCAGCAATGCATTTGTATTCACAGTAGCAGGCTGCGCTTTTTTCTCGTAGGTAAGTTACATTTTTTTTCACTGGGGAAATTTTACGTCTCATTGTATGGTGGGTGGGTGAAATTTACTGATCGCTTGTCAGAAACAATAAAGAGTGAAATATGCATGTTTTGTATCAATTTAAGCAATAAATATGTTTATCATGAGTGATCGCAATATTTATTACCCCAAACGATTTAGATTTATTTATTTGGGAAATCATACAGTTAAAATACAATATATTTTTACGGATAAAATTATTACTTTGTTGCATTAACCAGTGAAGTTTCCGCTATATAAAATATACGAGTATTTTTTATTTTTTTTAAATACTTTATTTAGGTTATTTTTTTATACAATTGTATTTTACATAATTCTTACGAAACTGCGTATATTCACTTTAAATGTAAGAAATCTCTCATTTTTTTCTCTGATTTATATACGAATAGGTCTGATGATGGATATTTTGAGGTCGTCTGGAATGGTACCTTTATTTATACAAAGGTTAATTAATTTAGCTAAGATCGGAATTATCTTATCAGCAATTATCTTAAGGTCTTTAAATCTTATTTGGTCATTTCCTTCTGACTTTCTAATATCCATATCATAAATAATTTTTTTAACATCGACATATGATACAGGTCTAAATCTCACAGACATCGTAGCGGGAGTTGTATATATATATATATATATATATGAAGTTTTGATACAGGTCTGAATCTCATAGACATCGTAGCGGGAGTTGTATATATTGATATTGGGCTAGCCCCAACCTAGGGCGGCGATTTAATAGTACAGAGACATGATAACTCACCTTAAGGCCAGACGCGAGGGTTGATCTCAGGGTTCCACTAGGTTAGCTCAGTTGGTTAGGGCATCACAGCTCTTCTCTCAAAGTCGCAGATCGGCGTAGCCTCAAATTGAACTCAATGGAAAAGGTACTTAACTACTAATGAAAAGATGAGCGCATTTTAGACAGGGTTTATTGTATAGAAAAACATTTACAGGTAATTCATATGGGGTTCAAAATAAGGGGGCAGTACCCAACCTAATCTAAATAACGATAATTTATTTCTCTGGTGAATCTCAAATCGGGCATTTTATTCAAAAGGCGCAGTTACTACAGCACAGAAAGGAGGGTTGAACAATCTGCTTGCATGATTTGGTCAGCGACTGGTGTCACGTTCCTTTAGCGAAAAAAGTGTGATGGCGAGGGGCTCTGGATGGCACACATTCAACATCAGGCAGGACACATCGAGTTAATGCACTGGTGACTGACTTTAATATTAGGCTTTTTTTTTTTTTTGCTAGTGAATACTGCATGGTGTCCCAAACTACCCCAACCGTCTGGAGCCAGTGGACTATGGTGGTATTCCCCAATTGGGGAATGTTGTGAGGCTGAAGGTATTGGGGATGAGAAGGAGAGAGGATGGTGGGGAAAAGGGTAAATACCTGGCTATTCAGATCTGGTCACCAAACACGGCTAAAAGCCATTTCAAGCAACTTTTCAATTCTGAATGGTGGTCTTCACCAGGGCGATACTGAAAGTATCTTCCACTCTGGAACGTGCGCAAATATACTATATATTATTTTTAAATGAATTAATTGTGAAACAACACAAATTAATTAAATAAAAATTACTTGCGCACGCCGGGATTTGAACCCGCGACCTTCGGATTCGTAGTCGAGAGCCTTACCCCTCGACCATGGAGGCCGTCATATATACAAAGACAACGAGTTTACAATGTACTGATGCAATGGCGGCAAGATGACGCCAGATACTACGCAGTGTGGCCGCGCGCCCGAAGGGCACGCCGTATCCACCTCACTGTTCGGCTGCCGGAATCTGAGTGAGTGTAAAATGGCGTATCGCTTTCGTACTGGCGGGCCCTTGTGCTTCAAGTCACGTAGTCGCTTACAAGCGCCATTGTCTCAAACGCCAGGATCACTCCTAGCGTGTGTTCGAGAAAGTTCTAGGAACTTCCTTTTACAGCTAGATCCTTCTACTTAATTGTATCTAATCTTGTTACATAACAATATATACATGAAAATTTGTAAAATGATACAGCAGAAAGTGAGAAAAAAATTTTTTGAGCGTTAAATTTAAAAGAAAAAGAACATTATTAAAATAAATGATACTTTAATAGATTAAATAAAACACATTTGAAATCGAACAATATAAAAACGAATAAAACGAACTATAGGGTTAGGGAGTTATAACCTTGTAATTTTCTTTTTTTTAAAATAAAGATTTTAAGATAGGTTATAAACTCCTAATTTAATATGAGATTAAAATATTCTTCTCGCTTGGATTAAGGGAGAACGCTTCCATTTTAGGGTTAAGAGATATGCATACAGTTACCATTTTTACTATTCGGGGGGTTGTTTTTCTCTTTAGGTTCAAATGGGGTTAATGATATAATGGCCTCGTGTCTGACTCGTTGCGATGGAAACTACTCCTAACAAGGCATGCAATGTAGTTTGTTAGCAGTTTTTCTCGACGCTGTTCTAATTAATGTTCAACTTGCTGTCATGTAACCGGCGTTACGGCGTATGGATTCCTGATTCGGTTTGAACGCCAAAACAGCTTTAACAATGGCCAAAAACTGAAATGGTTTCAGATCTTATTAATATCATTATTAAATAATTATTAAAATTATGAATGACCTGATAAGTGAAGTCTCGGTTTAGAAACATGTTGATATTTACATATTAGAAAAGTGGTGTTTAGACAGCAAATTTTATTAATTTATTATTAAATTTGATTTACTTCAAATTTTATTTAGCTTATTTTCCAAATAATTCTATTTTTTAGATTTTTTTTTTTTTTAAAGAATTAATTTAATTTAAATTAACGATTTTTTTTGTTTTTAAATCACTTTTGTATTGTCGGTCGGTTTAGGTTGAACTCAACCTTCATCAGGAACGTGTACATATAAACTGTGATAAAAAAATTTAAACCGTTACCGGCGGAACCAATATTTTTTAAACAGATTTATTTGTTTAGTTTTATTATTTATATATTTTAACATCTGAGATACTGAGACACATACAAAAAACAAAACAATACAAAAAATGAGGTTAAAGATAATTGGGAAGGGGAAACAGAAGAGAAGGGTTGCAATAAAGCTTCCGTATTCAGAATTTCTATGCATATATTACAAATTTCCTTGAAAACTTAAAGTTTTTAAGCAATTAAAAACGCATATGTAATTTTTGAAGATAATCTTTATTCAGGTGTCTAGTTTAAAATGTAATTCTTTGATTTCCCTTGATAGAAGAAAACGAAAAGCATAAATAACACTATTATTTAATATATTATGGATAGGAAAAAAATTCCAGCATTCCGGTTATCATTAAGTAATTTTTCAATGATCGGTACGCCCTTAGAGTTATTTATATTGGCGCGCTTCCTCTCTCTTCCGTATTAACTTTTTTTGTTTGAAAATGTTCAGGTTCCACTCGGAGGGTATTGCTGGGTTTTATTCGTGTCAAATAACTTCACGATAGTGACGGCGGTCTATCACCCAGGCTCAAGTATGCAATAATTTTTATATGTGAAATCTCATATTTTTGAAGCTGTGACCTCTGGATTCAGAGCTCACGATCTTACTGTACTTCCTGTAATCTCTGCTCCCATGGTAGGTATTATGCAGTCTTTGGTACCTACAGAAGATTACGATAGTTTGATACTCAATTCATACATATTTTATTTGAAAGTCGAAATCCCGTCGTTTCCATTTCAAAGTCATCCATAAACGATATTACAATCCCAGCTCGAATTGAATAATACATCACCCAGTACTTTAAACAACTCTATTCCATGAAATGTTTTATTCCAAGGAAATATTCTAGTCGCGCTGCTCTCTGACTCAAAATATACCAAAAATAGTATAAATTCCCGTAAAAAACCGATTTCGCGGAAAATAAATCTAATCTTATATCGTACCCTTTTTTATGTCTGCGCAAGGATGGAATATAAGAAGTGGCAATTTTTCTTCGTTACGTTTCAGCCAATTTTCCACACATATTTTTCTCCATTGGTGTCTTTTGGTGATAATCTGACAGTCTTATGAAATATTGTTATTATTATTATTACATGTTGTGTTTGTCTGATAAGGATTAGCGTGTTATGAGTAAAATTTTACATTTACTTTAATATAATGCAGAAAATACGTTCTGTTATAAATGATCTGAAAAACTCTCAAGCCATGAGCTCTGTTATCTAAAAATTTGCTGCGATTGTATGTCGAGGTTTAGATCGATTAGATAATTAAAACCAGTAATATTTTTATCAAGAAGAGCGATGGTCTTTAGAATAATATATTTTTTTAAAAAGACAATGAATTTCATTTGAAAATGCTCTTGGAAGGCCTAGTAACAGTAATAAAATAAATGAAAAAAATTGTAAGCAATTTTAAAAAGAGAGGAAGTCGTTATTTTTAATAATAATAATCGGATGACTTGTATAGCGCCATTTTTGTGAAAAATCACCTCAAGGACGCTGTACAAATATTACCTGTTCTTCATCTAATTATGTACTAACAGATACATAAGTAGATGAAGAACAGGTCACTAGGATCGCTAAAAAATCGTTTGATATGGCTATCGAAACAATAAGTCTTAGTGGCCAGTTTAGCAGGAAAATCAGGTAGCTTAAACATGTTTTTGAAGAATTTTATTTGATATAAAAACAAAATAATTACTCGTTACATTGTTGACCCTAAGTTTTTAAAAATAGAATTGAAAACAATTACAAAAGAAATGCTATGTGGGTGTGTTTTGTCATCCAAAAGTCAAAATTTTTGATTATAAATTTTGAATTCATCAATTCGTTTCATCATCATTGTGAAATTTTCATTTCGATAAAATGGAATAGAATACGATGGCAGGCAGTGTAAGAGAAACAGAGATAGGGCGCGTGGTAAATAGTATATTTCATTTCCTTTTTCGTGGCTAGAATAAAAAAATTAATCAAATTTTTGATCGACGTTCTGGTTGGAATATTAAATTTAATTAAGCTAAGTAAATCTGGGCTGTCTTTAATACCATTGATAATTTAAAAAAAATAAGGGTTGAGTCTAAAACAACTATACTATATCAGAGATGTTTGCTCTTCTGCAAAAGAAAGAGGTGTCACCGGATACCTTTTTGCGGCGCGCTTGACGCTAAACAGTGTGGATAGCGCCGCGAAATCCCAGTCAGAGCGCACGGGGTAACACCCGACTGGGGGTACAAATAGGCCCCGAAAACGGCTATTTGTCAGACAAGCAGCAACCACCACTCTGACAATACCTCTGTCTTGACCCCCCCGCTTCGTTCTGATTTCTACCGACTTGCCTTCTTCTTCTTCTTCTTTTACCACCGCTGACCCTGGACCTCTCCCGGACTACCACCACCCACTGGACTTAGACCCTCACACTGAAAAAGGACAAGGCCCGCAGAGCATCTGACATATATACCATTCACTATATAACTCATGCTGCGATTTATGTGTCTGAAAAAAAAGTTAATATCAAATAACTTAATAAGCATCAGTGACAGTTGAAAGACCTAGACTGTTATGGTCTAGGTACTTGACACAACTAGCAAAAGAATTTCAACTGAATGTTAGCCATACAGCAAGAATTCATGCAATAGTGTCATCTAAACTAGTGTTTCCCAACTTTTTTACGACCGTGGACAATAAATAAAGAAATATTATGTGGACCTGTAACATTTTTCTTCTTAAAATTCGGAAAACAAATTAACCATGTTTGTCTCTGATATTCGTATTTATAATGGACACGACAGCCAGCACGATTGGTTCAAGCATGTGTCATTTTTTAAAAAAACTGGTACAAGTCTGGACAAGCATTGTTATTGCGCTTATGTACACACTACGGCCGCGGCGTTGCTAGTTGCTACTGGTGCTTTTATGAAATATACATATATTTAGGGAATTTATGTCTATTATAAGAGAGTATTACGTAAGCACCTACATAGGTACTATCTGTGAGGTGGATTATTACATTTGCGGGAAGCCAACATTTTGTTGACGGCCTGCCTAAATGGAATCTACTCTCGTGGATCCCCATTTACGTCTCATGCACCCCCATTTTTTTCCACGGGGAATGTGGACCCCTTGCAGGTCGGAATCGACCCCTGGGGGTCGATATAGACCACTTTGGGAATGAACCCTCTTGTAACACAATGATACTAATATCGCCTTTAAACTTTATCCGATTACATTAACTTTTTATTCAAACTGTGGTTAAATATTTGATAAAAGATTAAACAGAAGAAAATTAGCTTCAGCAAAATATGTATGGCGTCATCAATAATTTTGGAAGCAATGGGTCAGGCTAGACCGATCACCTGAGTCGAGAAGCTAATGGCGTGTTACGCTGTAACTATATACTTATATTGTACCTACTTACTTCGTTTACACTCTAATTTTTATTTTATGTACTATATTATTATACTCCTTTGTACAACTAATTACGTGATAAATGTATAAACATGTAAAAGCCTTCCAGGTGTCAATAAATAAATAGAATCTACCACTGATACTAGTGTAGTTGCCCTGATTTTTTTCTGAGCTTAGCCTACGGGGTAAAGATTACTCCGATGGTAGCAACCCCCCGAAGGTAGGGTTGATTACATGTGTGTTTAAATCAATAGAGAAAGACCGATTTTCGTGAAAAAATTAAACGTTTCATCAATTTTCAATCATCTCTTGAAATTTAAGAAACAAGAATAATTTTCACAGGAATTTTCGAAAACACTGTGAAAAATTGTTCAAATAATAGTGGCTTACGGACACGTACGAGTATTGCGATTTATGCGAATTTCCAGTCCAATAGTTTCACGTGGGTGTTTTATAACCCAACAGATTTATCACATTTTTTTCTAAATTACACTTTGGTATTATGTGGAGAAGAAACTGCCTCTCGGCTTTTCTTACAGACCACAGCCTCTTATTTACGGATTGGCCATAAGAAAGGCTGTATTTACAAAATACCAACCATAAATAAAGTAAACGTAATATGCTTTAGGTAATAAAATAACGGATAACAGACTTTAATAACAACTTATAATTTTCCACGATATGATGACGTAATAGTAAAGATTATCACATTAAAGCACAAGTTTATGAAATTTATTTTTATCTTACATAAATACCAGTGGTGTGGAGTCCATAAAGGCTGAAAAGCTGTGCCTACACACATTTTTTTATTTTTATGCAATACATAATGCAAAGCCACCCATCACCGTTTTTCTTATATATACTAAAAACTGTGAAATAGGAATACTGCACTGCTAGTAATTTTTGTGCAACAAAAAAATGTTCGTAATGAAATTAAGGACTTCATGTTTTCCCTCTACTAAAGGTTTAACCCTTTTCATAAGTTGTTAGGTTTTGTTAGTTTCCAACACTACCCCTAAAGTCTAACGTAAAAAATAGTATTTTGTGGTGCCGCCATCTGTCAAGGAAAAAATAATTAACAAATATTTAACTGAATAAAATTATTATCCAGTACCGCGAATTAACATCTATGAACGTTTTAATAAACAATTACTTTTATGTGTTTTTATCAAATAATTGCGTATAAATGAATTAAAAATTACTTTTAAATCACCACTTTTTCAATATATAGATATCAACATGTTTCGAAAGCAAAGCTTTCCCCATCAGAACATACAGAATAAAATCAATAATATTATATACATATATAGAATATAGAGGAATGCGGTATTTTAAATCAATTTATTTATAATGACGCCACAAAGTTGATACCAATTTTTTGAAGAAATTATAATACGCCAATACGCCGCAGGATTTCAATTACGAATATATTGTCTCATAAGTTAAATAACTTAATCTTAGTCTCTACAATTTTGGGTGATCGGTTAGAAAAATTCGTAAAATAGCTACAGACAGCCTAACTTTGGCCATAGAGCAATGCACTCCATTGAAAAAATACACACAAAACATTACCTTGTGAAATTATTTTATTTACTACTTATTAGGTCATAAAATTAACTACAGAAAGTTGTTCTTTAATAAATAAACACACTTTTTTAATGTGATATAAAGTCATTATAAGTATGGAAAAATACCCTGGAAAACTTATCTAACCTAAACCAAAATAATATTTTATTCAGCTTAAGTCATTTCAAGCAACCCATCGATTCTGAATAGTGGTCTCACCAGGGCAATACTTAAAGTATCTATCACTCCGGAAAGTCATATCCATGAATGATTCATTTGCATACCTAATTAATATGTCTACACTCGGGTAATTGAATTATAGGCGATTTCTTTATAAGAAGTTTATTTTCAAACTTCAAACAAGTTCAAGTTATACGATAGACAGCCCAGCCGACCAGCCCGCCACAATGCTACCAACCTAAACATCGTATTTTCGTTCTCACTACTACCAAAATGACAGATACATAACATAGCAAAGCTAGCCGTTAGTACCTACCTAAAGCAATTAACCGAAAAATTTTAAACTTTTCATAGTCCGAGACATTCTAAGTAATTATAGATATTTGTAACTGTTAATAATTATTACCAAAAATCTCAAATAAAATATCTTTCAAATAAATAGGATTTAAACAGTAACTGCAATATCATGCAATGTGCAGTGTTTTCTAATATTGAGTCCTGTGCGTGCAAAATCATATCTTCTCAAGCGAAAACTAATTTAACGTTTTAAAATAGAGTGACCTACCAGGTAAGTGTTTTCTGTATCTGTACATAATAAGATAAACCCTAGCGAATAGTATTTGTACATCGCCCCTGAGGTGATTTTTTACAAAAGCGGCGCTAAAAAAGTCATCCAAGTATTATTATTATTCCAGATGGACAGTTAAATGGATCCAGTTTCAGAAGCTTAATAGCTCATCATTGGTATGGTGTTGTGGCTCAAATATGTTACGTATTATTTTGAATTAATAAATCGTGAAATAACAATTTTTTTTAAACTGTAAAAAATATCCAGTTCTAAAAAAATAACGCTAAGAAATTGGTGGTGAAAAAAACATAATTCTCTTGAAATCAAATGGATTAAAAAAGTTCCCCATAAATTGTTACTTGACACGTAATAATCCCCTTATCAGCTGTTGAACACCCTTATCTATTGGTAAAAGTGAATTAAATTGATTTATGGTTCAATGGAAACAACTAGGGAATATTAACCGTAATTTACAAATAAGGTCAAACAACTGCTATGTCTCAGGCACTTCTTTATGGACTAATACTATGAATTCTCTATGGGCTTTATGATTTTACCAAAGATAATAAACCATAGACTAATGTCCTATTTACAACACGTTGTGGCGGTAAACTCCAAGTGTGGAAGGTAAGAACCGGCCTGAAGGAGTTATAGCGGGTGGGAGACAGGTGAAATATTAATAATATTAAATACACAGACGAAACAGCACTTGTAGGAGATAACGAATGCTAGTTTCAAACACATGCGGAGTTAAGGGGTAATGCCAGTCTAGGCAGCGCCAGGAAAACAGCATAATAAGGAACTACGGTCAAATTTATTATTATTATTTTTATTATTTATAACGATGTTCAAACATAAACATTTTTTTTTCTAATTTTAGTTTTCGTAATTTAAATAATTTTCAAAGTTTCAATTTTTCAAAACCCGCCAAAACACTCCAAATCTATGGTCGGTCGGTTTTGAGGTTAGATTGTCAAATGCCCAAACAAAGATGAACATTACCGTACATAATTTTATATTCTATTTATAGTAAATCATAACGAAACGTAAGTAATAAAATTATGCATATTCTTAGAAACTTATATAGTTCTAGATAATAAATAATAGTTCTGAGCATTAACATTATCATTACATCCGTATTGATAATTGGTTGATCACGTATACTCCAATTTATTTCACTAATAATTGTTTTTTGTTAACTTAACAAAACTAAAAAAAAATGTATTTAAAATACAAAACAAAAGTGAAAAATAAAAATGTCCATAGTAATCCAAAAGCAGAATGCGCACGTGATTTCTGATGTTCCAAATGTAATGGTACCAACATAACAAGGGGTTTTGATGAGATGATTTTTTGAACGCTTTTAAATAAACATTTAAAAATTCTACATATAATTATATTTAATAAAATTTATATATATTCAGAATCGGCGTTTACTGATCTATATGAATACATATTTTTAAAGCCATTATATTTTTCACTGGAGTCCCTTATTCAACAATTTTTATAGAATGACTCAATGGAGCTCATTAACCGTATTGTAATATATTTTTAATGAAGTTAATATTAACAAAAAATGAAACATGAAAACGAAAAGACAAAAAAAAGTATTATAGATATATGTAATATAATATAAATACATTATTTATAAACACAAATAAATGTATTATTAAAAACGATTGTTATTTATACATAAATAAACGTAAATTAGTTTTATTTACAATAATTACTTAACAGTAATTTTTCAGAGTTTGCCAATCATCTCATTTCAAACGACCATATTTTAAATAACAATTCAGTGGTTCAAATTCTTCACCATGACAATAGAGACAAAACATTTGTTAATTTAGAATCGTTTTGAATTAGGAAATCCCTAAATATTCATTCTTGTACATATATTGAATAACCATATTAATTTATCATATAGATATGTTTCCAGTGAGCCTTTCGGTTCCTCCTGAAAATTCCATCCCCTTTGGTCGACTCCCACTCCAACATCGAAATATTTATGTATGTTTTTCATTATTTTTGTGTCTTATGTTAGTTTTAATATAGTCCCGATGAAGGAAGGGTAATTTCAAAACCGGTCGATCTTTATGTTAAAATGAAATGTTTAAAAACAAATACACCTGATTATATCATAATTTTGGCTGGCCAAAAAATAAATGCTTTTTACGAATATGTAATTATTTTTAATATTTTTTATTAGCCATTATTAGACTTATTGCATTGTGCTAACAATTAGTTAAAATGTCGATTAGCAGTGATGAAAATACTAGGGTGAACGGACGGAAGTGTGCAAAGGTCGCATGAGAGATGTAATGAACCAGTTTAATTTACGGAGTAAAAGAATTAGTCATAGTAACAATGAAAACAATGAAAAGAAGAATTTCGATTAGTTTTCAATCAAGAATACTTGCTGATTGATGATGGTGAGAAAAAGCATAAACATTGATAGTCAGTCACATTCATTGTCTTGGATCTTAGGTTATGACTCAATTAATATTTTTGTATATTTTATAAAAATGTGTGTATTATTTTGTTTCTTGTGCAGTCCAGTGTTGAAATATAATAAGTTTTTGTTAAATTTTACTAAGACGATTAGAAGGTAAACTTTTGGAATAAAAAAAATCTCTTTAGGATTATATTCTGATTTACATAAAGAACTGACATTCCTGTTTTTCCCCCGTCAACTTCATATAATGTTTTACTAAAAAATTCTAACGATTTTTGACTTTCAAACTAGGCACTTGCTTGTTTAATGGTTGTAGAAATTTGTTTTTTCTTTTATTATAATACTTGTTGTATAAAAATAAGAATAAGAAAACAATACAAAGTTGCACGTTGAAAAATGAAAATAGAGTTCGATTTTTTTTTGTATTCTAAAATATATATAATGAGAGAAAATAACCTATTTCAACGATTTAAGACATTCTTTAAAATAGTTCTTTTCTTTTACAAACAACCAATGCTGAACACTGATGATATTATACATAAGATTACCCCGGGAAGAACGTAGGGTTTTTTTTTTAAATAGTGCTAGTTTAAAAAAAAAATCCGTTTCAGGTCAAAATATCATGAAAAAAAAATCCAAACTAAAAAGTTTGTAACGACACGTAAAATTCGTACGTAATTCCCGAGATAATTTAACTTGAATGGTATTGTAAATTTTTATCAAGTGAATTTATTAAAATCTGTATAAATCATTTTTCCGGCCAGGTAACGTGTATATTATCTCGAAATGTAGTTTTAAAATATATCTACGCGTTTTTGATTGACATGGCATTTTTCCATAAAAAAAATATTGACCTCTAGTATTTAATGAATGCATCATAATAAAATGGCATTAAAAATTAACGTACTCCCCGTCTACTGCCTTTCTGGCTGATTTTAAAAGCATCCTAGAATATTTATCAGGGTCGTGTCAGTTAGCTATCGGTCCTAAAGCTGGACGCGGCGCTCACCAACCTCTGCGGAGATATTGTCATCTCGTTCACAGAATAAGCTCTTGAGGTTAAACGAAACCTGATCCGCGTTCACAGATGGCGCTAATTCAAATATTTCAGAAAAAAAACACTTTTAGCACGTAACGCTTTTAAATATTGAGATAAATTCTTTGTTTGCAGGTGTACATACGGAATATGAAATATAATAAACTAGTTTGTAAGTTTAAAGCTCAAGTTCTTTAAGAAACTTGTAAAAATACGATATGTGTTAGTTTTACAATAACACTCGTACATTTTATTTTTATACGTTTCTTGATGGACTTGAATTTTAAATCTACACTAACGATTTATTCAATTTCATATTCCGTATGTAAACCCGCCAATAAACAAATAATTTCAATAAACCGTCAATAAACAAATAATTTCAATCAACGGCCTCCACGGTCGAGGGGTAAGGCTCTCGACTACGAATCCGAAGGTCGCGGGTTCAAATCCCGGCGTGCGCAAGTAAATTTTATTAAATTAATTTGTGTTGTTTCGCAATTAATTAAATAAAAATAATATATATTATATTTGCGCACGTTCCAGAGTGGAAGATACTCTCAGTATCGCCATGGTGAAAGACCACCATTCAGAATTGAAACGTTGCTTGAAATGGCTTTTAGCCGTGTTTGGTGACCAGATCTGAATATCCAGATATTTCCCCACCTTCCTCTTCCCCTTCTCCTTCCCTTCCCCAATACCTTCAGCCTCACAACATTCCCCAAATGGGAATGCCGTAGTCTCACTGGCTCCAGACGGTTGGGAGCAGTTGGGACTCTTGTGCGGTATTCATATAAAAAAAATAAATTAAAAGGATTAGTAGCTAAAAGTGTTTATTTATTTATTTATTATTTATTAGCGAGATCTGTGAGTGCGTATTATGTTACGTCTAGCCTTAAAATCTTTACTTGAGGAACTTATTGTTCCTTATTCCTTAAACTCTAGTCTAAGGGAACATTACTGCATTGTGGAATTTCCCCTTGCCTGCTAAAGAGTGGAAACATATGGGCCACACTGTTAGCAAGATTAATATTAAGGTGAAAGTTGTTAAGAAACATACTCAAGAGGTGTAAGAGATCATAATAGATATTTTACTGTGATAACTTAGTACTTGTAGCAAAAGCGATGGAGAAACTTTTGAAGCACATGTGGAGATAACTGCTAAGGAGTTAACTAAATTAATTTTAGGGGGAAGGTTGTTTGGAAACATCCCTAACAGATGTAAGAGATCACAAATGCTGTTTTTGTTTTTTAAATTATATATGTTTTTATTAGAATCTATGTAAAGATTTTACATGAATATGATAGTAATTAATACAATACATCATAAGTATAAGGCACATTATATAAAGTGTATATAAGTTAAATGTAAATAATGTAAGGATAAAGTCACAGAGTTCACAGTCCTCCTCGTTAGGGTTTCCTATTCTGAGGCGGCCCGCACTTTTTTTGTTGTGGTAAATATCCGGTTGTCTTAAATTGTCTTTAAAATATTTGAAAGATGCTTATCACTCAGCTTTTGTCTGTGGTTTTAAATGTATTCACTTGTGTTATTTTTTTTGGTAGAGCATTATATAATTTCGCAGCATTAAATTTATTATTTTTCTATTCAAAAGTTATGTTCAATTTAGGAAAAAAAAGTATAGGAGTATATCGGCTAATCGCCCTGGTTGAGTAATTATGTCAGGCAGTGTAGTATTTATTTTTTTTTTTAGTTTAAATAAAACATTTTTTGAGTAAAGTTTTTGTACATTAAATATTTCCTGCGATGGAGTTCTGACCAGAACTTTCAGAACTTCTTAATAACTCCTTTTTGGGCTATGTTGAGCCGTTCTGTGTGAGTGTCGAAGGCAGACTGAACTAGAAGCAAGTGAACTGAACTTGAATATAATTTATTTAAAGAGTTTTTAAAACAGTTTACTTTACGACGGTCTCCATGGTAGAGGGGTAAGGCTCTCGACTGCGAATCCGAAGCTCGCGGGTTCAAATCCCGGCGTGCGCAAGTAAATTTTATGTAATTAATTTGTGTTGTTTCACAATTAATTCATTTAAAAATAATATGTAGTATATTTGGGCACGTTCCAGAGAGGAAGATACTCTCAGTATCGCCCTGGTGAATGAGCACAATTTAGAATTGAAACGTTGCTTGAAATGGGTGTTTGAAATGGCCGTGTTTGGTAACCAGATCTGAATAGCCAGGTATTTCCCCACTTTTCTCTTCCCCTTCTCCTTCCCCTCCCCAATACCCCAACATTCCCCAATTGGAAATGCCATAGTCGCACTGGCTCCAGACGGTTGGAAGCAGTTGGGACTCTTGTGCGGTATTCATATAAAAAATAAAAAATAAAAACGGGCTGAATCTAACGTAATTACAAAAATGAAATGATCCTATGATACTTTGCTTTGAAATTTTTGTTTTCGTTTTGGTGAAATGGAACTCAAAACTATTTCGTGGTATTACTAAAGGATTTCTCTCCTTACGGAGGACTAATTTCGGATGTTTGAACTTAAGGGTCTTATTCTCGCTGCATGTAGCGAAAGAATTATTTGTGGGATTTTCATGTACTGCTAGGCCTGCGTAGAATTTCTCCGATCGTTAAACAATTAATTCGTTTATTATATGAGTGTTTGTGTCTTTGTGTAAAGTAGAAACCCTGATCATTTTAAGCATATTTTACGCAAGTGTAATGACTGTATTTGCCAGGGTATGCAATTTATTTATATGTGAATGAGTTGCATGTCCCTAAATGGGTGCAGCATATATAAAACCCGGACTTACTGTTGTCTTATCGATGGATGAGTGCGGTTATTGACTTATTTGCCGATTTTGTTTTTTTCTTAATGTGTTTTTCCCATGATAATTTTAAGTCCGGAGTGACGAGCGATTTGCGTTTTGTGTCATCAACTACGATCTTCTTAGCGAATGACACAAATATTCATTTAGTCCTCCTCTCCACGGTCTTTCCCCAACCCAGAACTACTTATTTCCAGCGTGATATTTAAATTAGTCAAAAATTAATACAATTTTTTTCATCGAGTAGAGCTAGATTATTTGATACTATTTAACTCCAGAATAAAAGCCTTTTATTATAATATATACGTACCTTTTCAATGTTATTTGTAAATACAATAAAAATAATAATAATATTTTATATTTTTTTTTTATAACAAAATAACAAATAATGATATCCTAACTGGGATTTCCTGTGCTGAGGATTTCATTTACAAAATATTAAATTACATTATATTAAATTGATGTGCTTGATGAAAAAAATAAAAATAATTCTTACGTCAGAAGTTTCATGTCCATGTTTTAGGGCCTGTAAATAAATAAATATATAAAAAAATACAAAAGATTAAATATGGGTGTTCTCGGCCCGAATATATTCATGAGAATTTCTAATATCTTTTTCAACCCTTAATTTATATTATTTCTTAATTATTTATTATTTTAAAAAGAGTCCGGCCGTTTTATTTGGCCTATTTATTTTGTGGTATCTACGACCGGACTTTCATAATCGAAGTCTGAACATGTCGAGAAATTATCAGATAATAACGTTTCACGTTCATTTTGAAATGCACCCCTCTCCTCTGGCATTGTCCATTTAACATCGCAAGCCCGGGGGAGTAACACTTCATAGAACGGTGTACGAGGGCGGAAAAAATGAAGAATATGAAAAAGAAGACTATCGTAGCTACAACATCTTCGTCTTCGGTTTCTCCCACGGCCTCGTTCGCTACATCAATTTTAAAAGTATAAGGTCTTTATGGAATTCTCGGAAATATCCTAGGGCGAAACAATCGATCAATTAAATTGAAAACTATATAATTGGCTCGTTAGAAATGTTTCAATTAAAATGATGGATATAGATAAATAATTGACAATGAATTCGCCACAGAACTGAACTCTTATTACGTAAAATTGTTGTTTGGTCATTAATTGTGGAGGGCTTACCTGTGGGCTTTTAATTCGTTGATTGGGGAATTAAAAGGAAATTCATAAAATTTTCAGCATTGTGATTTAAATTAATCAATTAATTTATTATCTCATTATAACTACGAAGCTGGAAGTGTAGTTTGCTAAATCAGCAAAAACAATCTATCAGTTAGGTCTTGCATCATATAATTTACGAAGCTTTTTCTGTATGGTCTTTACAGTGGTAGATGTGAAGCTTATTAGATACCCACGAATATTTTGAACATTAGAAAAGAAATGGCATAGGTGGGTTCTTACCTAAATAGGTAATAAAAACTATAAAAATCAAATTAGTTATAAAAAATCAATAAAAAACCTCAAAAATTGAGTCCATTTTGAACATTACATTAACAATTTCGAAAAGATAAAATTAAATGTTTTTGATGAATTACCTCAAAATCAGTTGAATTAACAGTTTTTGATAAGTTTTCAACTAAAATGCGTTTATTTTTTAAGGTTAAACGAAACGGGATAACCGCTCACAGATAGCGCTAATTTAAATATTTTAGAAAAAACAGACATAAGGCATTTAAATATTGAGATGAATTGTTTGTTGGCGGGTGTACATGTTATTATTCCAATAATATAATGTTTTTTATTAGTTTTTTGGGAGACTTGCGCGTTAAATCTACAATAATAATTTATTCTATTTCATATTCCATGTGTATACCCGCCAACAAATAATTCAGTTCAATATTCAAAAGCATTACGTGCTGCAAGTTTTTTTTACAATAATATTTAAATTAGCGTCGTCTGTGAGCGTGTGTTAAGTTTAGTTTAGCCTTAAGGAACGTTTTCAAAGTACGAGAAAAATGTAGTTAGATTTTTGGCATCGTTAAAACGATTTGCGTTTGAAAACGTCAGTATAGTTCTCAATCTCTCCACTTTAATAGTAATGGCGCTTCGAAGAGGGATGCATGACGTCGGGAGCGTTTGATTGTTATTGTGTTTTTTAACGTTTTTCAAAATCAATTTATTAAATTGAACGAATAACCATATACTTTCAATGAAACTTACACACTTTTCAGAATGACAATTACTGTTCCACTTGAATTATTGTTTCCAATATCGTTTACCCATGCCTTCTACATACAGCGGCGCCCCGCCTTTTTTCTACATACACACCAAATTTCGATCGGCTTCATCGTTTTGATAGTCTGGATATTTTTCATCGGAGTTCCTAACTGGTAGTCGATTCCATGAAAACTGTTTCTCGATTTCACTCTATTTTCTTCGCAGTAGCTGTTATCGTAGAAAATTCTTTGTTTCTTCACGTGGAACAAGAAAATAAAGATTTATGAAATGAAAGTATTTTTTGTATGCTGCAGTGTTGAAATATCACTTACCGATTGTCTTCCAATAGAAATACAGTATTTCGTGATGTCTAGAAATATCCGTTATTTACGCATTTGTGATCTTTTTCAGCACTATGAAGATTCTGCGGAATCTCGGAAACCATTGAAAATATAACTCGTTTGTAGAATACTAGCATGAAGTACGAAGCGTTACCCGGAGATAACCGTGGTTTGAAGAAAAAAATGAGATTATGATGTGTTATCCCTACCCCTACCCCTACCCCTACCCCTACCCCTACCCCTACCCCTACCCACTCCTCCTCCCTCCCTTACATGATATTTTTATTTTATTTTGAAAGTCAATTGACCAAAATTTCATCAAGCTTGGAAAAATTGTAGATTTCATCACAAAACGATAAAAAAAACACCACTTGAGAAACTGTTCTTTACATAAAAGATAAAATAATATTTATATGTAAATCTATGTCATATATTTGTTCCTCCCTCTCAGATTATATTAAACTCGTAAAATGATTATAGAAGTGGCGAAATTCTGAGTAGATATAAAATCTTCTAAAAGTTTTTCTTGACCTCTTGTCTCTGAAATTAGACAGTAGGGTCCATATTTGAAGTGGAATTCAACAGTTAGGGGTCGAGATTTGATACCCGACAAATAATACTTATATTCTTACGAATTTGATTTAAGGGCCAGCACTCCAGAATGTCCCCGATTTGGATATTGCTAACTAAAGCAATACGACAAATGATTTAACTATAAATTTTATACAAGTAGTTAAGAAAAATTGTAAGATTTCAAAAGATAAAAATCTTCACCTTATATCTTTAAATTCTACGAAAAAAATCTGAAAGTGGGTGTACTTTTAAAACCAGTGAAAGCAATTTTGATCGTTTTATTTAATATTCCAGTACATATTTCACAAAGAACTTGAAAGATTACAGTTAATGGATTATTTTTTGTTGAAACCTTATGTATGTTCCTAATTACCTGTATAGAATTTACAGATAAATTGTTCGTAGTATTTATTGAGTTAGCAACCTGCAAATTCCGTATTTATTTATTATTAACGCCCTGAGAGGCTTTTACATATTTTACGTGATTTTATGTACAATACAGAAAGAAAAAGTTTTACGTAAATAAAAAAAAAGAACATGATACATGGTAGGTATATAAGTATAACCTATTTATGATATATATGTATAAAAATGTGTAAGTGGATGACACAGAGAATTTAAAAGTTTTTAAGTTAAAGCTTAAATTTATAAACAATAAATAGTAATAGTTTGATGTACATGGTACATAATATACAAGCGCGTAATATGTAATACATATCAAGTACATTTGCGCCATATTCCAGAATGGCAGATACTCGTACTTTCATAATTACCCAGGTGAAAGATTATCGTTTAAAGTCAAAAAGCTTCGTCCAAAATGTTTCTACAATTTTTTCTTCCTTCTCCGCATCCTTTAACCACATAATATCTAACTTGGCTATTTACCAGTACTTCTAAAATTATAAATGAATAGAATTCTGTACGCATAAAACTTTATTGAAACTGTGTAAATTTGCCAACAAAGGTAATTAATGGAGAGTGTGTTAAATTTTTTTAATTAATGATAATTACTCAGGGAGTTAGCAAATTTCCAAGATGAAAATTTTCACTCAGACTTGGCTGATACAACATTCTCAGTGGGTAATTATAAATCTACTTTCACAAAACCATCGTATCAATAAATTAAATAGAGTACTATGTTATCATTATAGTACTAATTAAATTGAAGCTAAAGAGAGCGGATAACTGGGAATTCTACATACACTGTTTACAAGGCCCTTGACTGGATTTCCAATTGCCGCCTTGAATATGTTGTTATCCGTGTGGAATGCTCCGTACTGTAACGTTTTCAAACAGAGACTCTCGATATTGTCGGGAAGCTACCGGAACATTCTTTTATGCGTTGGGATGGTGTCTCATTTGCAATGTCGAAAGATATAGACAAGGGGGTGGTGAGTACTTGAATCGTTACAAACATACTCCAAATTTCAGATGCCATAGTTAATGGATTCATGCAGTTGAGACTTTTGTGCAATAATCGTTCAGAAAAATATTTGTTGACTTTGTTTGATAGTGGAAGTTTCTCTTACTAGAATTTAGCCGCAAGAAGCTATTTCCGAGGTAAATTTAACACTAAGGCAAAAGAAGCTTAATCATAAAAAAATCCCGTGAATTTTGTATTATTAAACGCGTCACATGCCATTTCTCCATTTTACGGCGCAAAGGGTAACAAGCCGCATTTTTAAGTAGCTGTCAACTTCTCAGGGAGGAGAAAGGTAATCTAAAACCATGAAAATAAATCTACAAAGAAAATATTGTGGAAGGCTTCTATTAGTCTCTGTTTATTGACAGATTTAATAAAAGAACTGATTAACTTTTTACTGTTAGTTAACGTACCTATTTCATTTCATAATGTCGAAGAAAGCAGAGACGGGAAATAGACACAAAGGCAGTATCAGACTATTGAGTGGAATAACGTGGGAACTATTGAGTGGAATCTGCTGATCGCTTCTCAGGCACAGCAAATTTGTGAATTATGGATATTTATGATCAATTTAAGCAATACATACGAGGTGTGTTCAAAAGAAAAGGCGAATTTTGAATGTTCGCGGGCTGTGTACATTCGATTATCGATTTTTTTTTGTTATGTTGGTACACATATGTTTATCATATGTTAGCATTATCATCCATTTTCGATCAGTGGTTTGTTTTTGACAACTGGAAAGCCTGCGAAAATTCAAAATTCACCTTTTCTTTTGAACACACCTCGTATGTTTAGTATGAGTGAACACAATTTTTATTTCTCTGAACGACAAAGATTAATAAAATAAATCATAGAAAAACATATTTTTATCATTTCTAATGATGGTCTAAGGAAGAACGGTTCCATTCTAGGGTTTGACTATTGACAGCTGTTTCGGTGGTCAAAGCCGCTTTCAAACTGCTTTAACTTTAAACGCCAACACAGTGTCACAAAAAAATGCTTTGCAAAACTTAATGATAATATTATTAAATTTGCTTTACTTTTATTTAAAAAAAATAAACGAATGAAGTTCTACGAATTAAACACAAAAACAGTTACTACTTGAAAATACAGAGAGGAAAAGCTATAAACATTTCGTGAAGCAGGAGATCAACGTTCGAATTCTGCATTATATTAAAAATAATTGGGTACCTACAGCGTTACCTGGTTAACTTTTGAGTCGATGGTGTCGCCAGTGTAGATATTTTAAATATTGTGAATACCGTACAAACGTCCCAACTGTCCGAAGCCAGTAGGTATAGGTATACCCATCATAAACAATAAATAACTAGTTACCTACCTAAAATACCCCTTTTCATAATAACTTATTGCAAAATCTTAAATCTGGGCCGGTCCATACATTAATTACAGATTATTACCACTCGGTATCTTTTAAAACAAATCTTACTTACATTGGGGTCTTCCACGCTAACTCAATCTTCGGAGATATTTGTTGTGTTTGCAGTTCGATTACAGTCAATTTGAGAAACCGCCAGTTTCCAGGATGTTTATAAATGCAGAATTAAAAAAAAACGGTTATAGTTAAAATAACAGATCTCTTTTGCTATAAAAAATGCGCTGCGATTAAGCCTATATATAACCAAATTGAGTTACGCTTTTAGGAAAAGCTATTACAGCCGCTCTTCCCAACTTTTCGAATGATCAATCTGAGACGCCGATCAGCCAAGTGTTTTGTTAAGTGTTCGCTTTATTTGACTGTCTCCAAACATTTTTTATCTTTTAACTTCCTAAACTGTCTATGAAGAACTCACCCATTTCTATGGAAAATATAATTGTACATAGAAGTAAAATCTTTCAATGTTAAATTAACATAGACGAGCTAATTTTCTATTTATTATGGATACATATTATTTGTCTTAAATATTGTAATACAAACACCAACATTTTATATTTAAAAACGTATATGTTAAAAATAAAGCGTTAGCTTGACTTTTACTAATGCCGCGAAAAAAGATGTAGACGTTTTTGACGTTTGTCTTTCGTGCGTGTCTTTCAATTTTCATTCAATAATTGTCAATAATATCTTCATCATCGCTGTCTTCATATTCGCTGTCCATACCCGCTATAGGTATTACATTAAAAATATCATCATTTTCTCTGTCCATATTCAAAATTGTCAATACACAATAGGTACAAAAAATAGTTCGCGAAACGAATGACGTTTGACCATAGATATCTCTGACATTTGACGTTTACGCTGTCATTTGACACTCTGTTGACACTTTTTATAACTAGTATTTTACTGAGGAGAACTTCAACCCACAAAAATCGATAACTTAAGATGATCGTAAGTTTGACTGAGAATTTCATTGGGAAAGGCGAATTTGTGCATTTGAACAGCGCTGAGGCAAAATTTCGGCTCAGCAGTTGCTCAGTAAGGTTGGGAAGAACGGCCGTTATTCTCTTTGTGGACGCACGTAGAAGTTGATTTACTCATTCAAAACAAATCATACCAAAACTTGTAATCAAATCGAAATATACATTACCCCGGCCACTAGAAGATCACAGCACCCTGACAGGACACGGAAATCAATGGGTCGATACATTAACATTGAGATGTAACAAATGCCACTATTATTCAAATCAAAGAGTTACTCTCAGAATATCAGTTAAACAATTATTCTACTCTAAACCGTAACGCAACCATCTACTTTCATTCTTAAAATCCGAGATCCTCTTGCTACGGTTCCAGAGCCCTCCGATGATCTTTGAAACCCCTCCCTTAAATACCGCAGACTAGTGACCACCGCCTTCGGTGTTACCATCAGCATAGATAAATATTAAAAATCGAGTTCTTAACTGTAAGTAATAACGGGGCTAAATGTAAAACTTCTTATTATGAACTGCTTCGTATTAGATGCCATACAAAAAAATATTTCGAATAATGTAATTAGTCAGGGTTTTCAAATAAAATTTGTTGGGGTAACTTATTAGCATTTTGTAAAAGGGTAACCATTTAATGAAGCAATTATAGAATGCACATAAAAGTACATAAAAGTAATTTTTCCATCTGGTTCAAACCAATAAATGTCGATTTTCATCAATCAGAAATTTATAAAAGAAATTATTGTAATTTTGGGCGACTGATTCAACATATTGAAGACAGAAAAGTTTGTTCCAATACCCTTTCGTATTTTGTAAAACAAAACAGAATCCGGAATTTGATCATAGCCCCCGGAATTCCGAACGATTGCTATTACGCAAGAAATATAAAAACTCACTTCCGTTACTTCTACGTTTTCAGATACAGTTTTTGGTCGTGTACCCCTATAAATGAAATCCATTAAAAATAGCAACTACAGTGCCAAAAAAGTGCTACAGATGGAAATTTTTCTAGGCCTGAAGTAAAATCAATAATTTAATGCTGATGGTTGTTTTTTTTTGTTTGGCCAAGTGAACCCCACGAAGGGCCCGAAGGCCGCCGGTTGTGCTTCACTGCCATAAGCTTTCAAAACCTCTAAACATGTTGTTTTTTATTGTGATCTATTTTTTTTCTTGAATCTTTATTAAAGTTCAGATGAAATAATAAAAAATGTAATTTTCTTTTTACCAGTGTGTTTTTAAAGACAAATTACAGTTCACAACAGCAGTAAATAATAACAATAACTTCTGTGACAATTTACTCAAGGGACTAGTAACGTCAGTTTTTTTTAAATTTCATTTATTATTTCGCAAAAAGCAAATAAAATAACCCACAACATTTTTCCGCCAGAGAGATCGAACCCCTAATTCACTCAGCTGTAACAAATATCTATAATAATTTACGAAAAATGTACAAAGGAGCCTGGAAATTAGGCGGATCGTGAATGGAGAAAATTGATGATGATACATTTGTGAACGATGTACCTAACGCCGAAATGTATTCGGGTGTTTTTTTTTTTATTGAATAGGTACGCAAATTGATATTGAAAGGCCATTTCAATCAATCACTGAGCAATATATCGAATAAATACTCTTGCTTTGTGTTATATCTCCGTGGGGAGATGCAGATGAATAAAATACCATCAAGTCCGACACTTAACTTATCATTCCGAATTACACTACTGTGAACAGTTCAGATCAATATATATATTTTTTTTTCTACATCAGTATTTTTTTAAAGGTTATAAAACCAAGTTTTTTTTAATCATTAGAAAAAGACATAACACAGAGAGAAAGGAAATAAATTCATACTTCGACTTTTAAGGACTGTCAATATCATCCACAAATATATCCTGGCTGCTACCTTTTCATAACTACAAGATTCTGCCAGAATTTATTTTATTAACGTTAGATAGTGTCTTCGACAAAAATTAAGGGATGGATTGGAGTAGCCGTAGCTCAGTTGACATGAGATCCTTGGTTCGAATCCCAGCTGCTACCTTTATATTTTTCTTTTCTTTGTCTTTTCGTTTTTATGAAGTTGTAAATATTATCTTCAACGATTGAAATTATTTTACAATGAGGTTTATAAGCTTCAGCGTAAAATCGAATATGCTCAGTAGAAGATTTCGCCTTTGTAGTACCGCTGTGAAAAGGACTCTATTCCTTGCCTTCTGCGCAACGTTGTACACCTGCGAACTCTGGGCAAACTACAAAAAGAGTAGTATGGAAAGACTTCGTGTACAGTATAATAACGCATTCGGCATAATGTTTGGCCTCCCCAGATACTGCAGCGCTTCCAGTATGTTCACGGAGGGGCGAGTTTCCGGTTTGGAGCCCCTATAAGATATAGAGGGAAAGAATAAACAGCTCCAGGAATATCCTCATCATGGAAGCCCGCCTCAGTCCAGCCTCCAGCATCGACGCATTCTGGAGAAATACATTGTCCCCTCATGATATAAATGCCGCAGCACCTTAAAGGATTTATTTTTCATATACTTATTGAGATAATTTCTTTTTTTGATTTATTTTTTATTTTTTATTTTAACTTTTGTTTTATGTGTGATGATCACCTTATACTACTGTCTTATAATTATTTTACTTTTTTTAAACTCTTGTACATATTTTGTATATTTTTTATAACTATTGCATGTATATTTTATTTGGAATGTGTGGGACTGCACTAACCTCCCCACATACCGGAATAAACATTTATTATTATTATAAGTTTTTCTAAAAAATATATATTTATTTTATCCTAGACTTAGTAGAAAAAATCAACAGATTTCCCAAATAAATAAAAATCGGATAGGTACTCGTATATCCAATACACTATCTAACGATTACAAATATTTTATGTAAGAAAATATATTTTACTGTTATTTTTAAAAATATTATTGAATTTTTCCAAGTTCCAAAACTCATAAATATCATTTTTTTCGTAGAAAGCATTCTTCGTGGTTTAACATATTTGTTAAGTAAAACAAACAGATTGTTTTAAACTACAAATTATTTTTTTAATCTTTAAATTTAAACTTAAATTCATGATTAAATTTAAATTCAATTTAAACTTAAATTCAATTTAAATTTAAATCCATGGAGTGAGCATATAGGTGAGATATACAAATACAATAACAGGGAGACAATATAAAATATTTAATCTATGATTTTTTGTATAGTTTTAGATTTTACCCTGACGAAGCTTGAGATAAGCGAAACCGGTCAAGGATATCAGTTTGATAGGTGTAAATGTTTCGTTGACCTAGTCATTGCGCACTGAAAAAGTTGTGCAACTTCATTGACATTTTAACCCCATGATTCGGGGTGCTATAGAGTAACTAGCTCCGCTCACTCTTTATAAATACAAAATATACATTTAGTTAAACTTAACTACCCCATGTACTTATGCTCCGAAAGCGAAAACTTCTGTTTACCAAAACATGCCAATCAGCAGAGCGATTCGAACTGTTCAACGATGCTGCATGGACCGTTACGTTTTCAATGTCACTACAGACAGTTTTGCGACTATCTTTTATAACCATGTCACAAAATATTTGTAAAACTGCCCCATGACTTTTTTACTTTTCTTATCAACCTTTCACTTTTTGCATATTTGATACATATTATCATCTTTATTATTGTTTAATTGTCATTCTAAATAGTTGTTTCTGTATATTTTTTATGATTTCTCATTTACTGTAATATATTTTACACTTGTAATCGCTGTAATATATTGGTGTGCAAATGTTTAATGGACAATATGAAAAAAAAATTGTAAATCTGAAGTATGAAGCAGTAAAAATTCTCGAGATTACGAATTTTGAACAGGTTTGCTCTGTTGAATTTTTAGGCTAACCGACCACTTTTAACATATTTTTTTACATGAGCTATAGGGTTTGGAAATATATATTTACCCGTAAATAAATTAGACAAATCTTCATAAAATAACTTCCAAATTGAGGACCGTTTTTTTAAAAAACCGTAACAATATCATGACAAAATTTTACAGGAGAGAGCTGTTTGTGAATTTACAACTAGGCGCGCGGATGATTGTTTAAAAAATATATTTTTCAAAAAACTTGCAATAGATCGAAAGGTATGTTTTAAAAAAAACGACGAGTTTTTTTAAATATTTTTAAGTTAATTTTTAGGGGGTTTTGTTCAGATTTCATTGAAGTAATCGAAGCGTCCAAGAATTAAAAAAATATTTGTAAAAAAAAATTCTTACATGTGGACCAAATAGCTGATTTTGAAAAAACGCACTCATTTTACAAAAATTCACAAATATAGACAAAAAACTGAATAAAAAATACGAATCAATATTTATTTGTTCTCTAAATAAAATGCAATACAAATTAAGTACGAAAAACAAAACAAACGATGTCAGAAATACGGTAACCATTTTTCATCTCAAATTTATTTCTGTTAAAATTCTGCCTCAAAAATGGAATGTCTAAAGTCTTTTAAACCAATCGCCAATTTCATGAAACCCCAAATTTCATAAATCTCTTAATTTCGACATGAAATTCACTGAACATCAGAACTTGATTGATTCGATATTAGCATTGTTCATTTCTGGAAAATTTTCGACTCGCAGCTTTCAATTTACGGGTAAATACAGGGTTTTGCAAAATAATATTGTTCTCTCTTTATTTACAGAAGCGAAGGAAGACTTAAAATAAACTGGGTGAGTTTTCTGATGTAAAGTTGCGAAATTTTAATGTTCACCCACAAATTGAAAAGGTTTTGCAATGCTTAGACGTTGACGTAATTCAGTTACAATAATCACTCGTACTTACAGCATTGGCATATATAATGCAAGGAAGTCCTCGAAATACCAAAAATGACACCGAAATTTCATGTTAACTACTTTAAACCGTATCTATCCACAGCGGCGCCTCGCCTTAGTTTTTTACCTACACACCAAACGCATAACTTTCATTGCATAGGCTCTTCAATAGTTCGAGCAGTTTTGAATTTTTTTAACATTGACTCCACACAGGAGACCCTGAAGAAAACAATATGCTTCAGGGCCTATGGTATCTTTGGAGATGCTGTGCAGAGGGTATTTTTAAGGAAAGGAAGGAGAGGAAGTTCTCGGAACGAAAAAAAAAGGTTTAATGGGTGGGTAGGAATCTGGGGGTCAGTGTGGTTTGGAGTGCCGGATGCATGAATACATCACTCCCACCGCAATGCGAGGCGATGGGTCGTAAGAGTCCGGCTGGAGAAGTCAAAGGGTCTCCCCATGCTGGCCTCTTCCTATCCAGCCCCCATGCAGTTGGTAAATATATGCATCCGTCGCCAAGACCCTGACAAACGTCACCCCATGAACTTGGGCACCAAACGTAGCGAACCACTTAGAGTGTACTATGGCAGAGGTGTTCGTTATGAAATAAATTTCCAAGGCGGCGGTATCCATACCTGCCTTTCTAATCGAATGGCATATCTTCCTTTGGTTTTATTATCTGCCAGAAAAAAACGTTGGCCAATAAAGTCAAACTATAGCGAATTTAAGCATTAAGACCCTCAGTATTTCCCATACGTGGAGTTCTGTTGTCGATTTAAAAACACTCGTTTTTCTAATTGTGTTCTATTTGATAAAAGTTTACCTAGTATCCGAAAAATGGCGGTAATTAAAATTATTTATCTTCAATATGATGCCTTGGTATAAAGTTAACATATTTAATAACGAGTTGGAAGTAATTCAAAGCAATGCATAATAATTTGCGAAAATTTAATTTAATTGATAGGAGTTGCTCTGATCCTTTTAAAAATATTTTATTTTGTGGTAAACATTGGTCATTGCAGTGTTCATATATTTGGCCTGAGTACTTAAGTACAATACTCCACTGAAATACCCAGAGTTACTGCCCGATTTCCCCCGAGTTTTCCTCAAAATAAATACGTATACCTTCATCTTGTTCTACTTTTAAGCTTTCCTTTGTGGTGCTGTGAACTAATAATAATAATATTTATTTATTTGAAACACAGATTATTTACTATCAAAATGTAAGAAAGCTTTGACTGCCCATGTAGGAACTAATCCCGTTTTAGGACAGTCAAATTGACAAGTTTAGTTCATATTAAGTGGCATTATACAAAGAAGGGAAAAAAGCAAATATTGACATAGTATGATAATATTATATATTTAGAAAAAAGTAAAATAATTAAATATAAAGAGATGCGAAGAATAGTATAGAAAAAAAAAACAATTGTGTATACTAGATAATTTGTGATAATTTCAAAGAGATAAGAAAAAATGGAGTAATCGTTTACATATACCAGATAATTTGAGCATAGTATAATAGTTAAGTAATTATTAAGAGAACCTACTAATATATGTCCAGTGGCTAAGTTGGCAACACTTCGGGTTCCCAACCAGGCGTCGTGAGTTTAATTCCTCGGCTGGCTAAGTCCACCATCACAATACATGTAACATTTTACGTTTACTATGAGGAGAGTAGGAGATTTTCAAATATTCTCAGTTTATTCATAACCCGGGAATAATTGTCTTTTGTTGTTAAATTAACGGTCAGCACACAAAAATACGTACTTCGCTGGTTGCTAACTGAAGAAATGCTGTGAATGATTTATCTATTAATTCTGTACGGGTAATACGTATAATTTACGACGTTTCAAAATACCGTAATCCGCAAACAGTACCTTTTAAAATCTATATGAAATACGTACCGGAATTTTAGGTAAAAAGTTCAAAATTGATATTGCTGGTTTTCATTTGCACCTATTTTCAGACATTGTGTAACGTATTTTATAGAATTTAAGGATTACAGTCCGACGATTTTTGTCTTTTGAAACTATATATATTTTCCGAAATACCCGTATAGAATTTATATATAAATCATTTGCGGTATTGCTGGAGTTAGCAACCTGCAAGGTGATGTTTATGGCCATTTTTTAGTGCTGGCCTCTTAAGTCTGGTGTCGAACATACCAGACTGATCAATTTTGACCATATTTATATGACAAAGGCAGATATCGTATTTTCTGTGTCATTGTAGTGAAGTTTTACGTTTAATTTATACCATAATATTTACACTGATTTCACAGGATCTTATTTTAAGCAAATACTGGATGTTTAATGTGAAGCATTTTTTAATGATGGACGGAACTCGGAAGGAACTGAAAAACGGAATTATTATTTTTGAGAAAGAAAAATAATTTCACGAAAATATTTTTTTCTACCATTTTTCACAATAAATCGTGTTTAAGTTCTACATTTTTTAGGCAACCACTTGCGAATTTCACCACTCGGAGAGCTGGGATTACTTATAGCAATAATAATTTCATTGGAGAAGCTTTGAAATTGAAGAGGACAGGACGGTAGAAGAGAAACATAAAATTGAAAAACTCCTCTAAGGGTATTCGGATAAATTCCACAAAAATAACAACCGTTCGAAGACATTTTTCGGAAAGCAAATAATACACGCACAAAATATACATCAAACACGTTGAAATTAATGTTTTTGGACGCGTTCCTATTATTGGTAACTGGAAAACTTGGCACTTTCTTGAAAAGCGATGCAAAGTCATGAAAAAAACTAGGTTATCTAGGTTAGGTTAGATTCGGTTATACTAGTTTAAAAAAATATATTATTAATGGATTTATTTTATTTTTCGAAATTGTGACTTTATATCACCGTGATGAATTATCATGGATCACCCATTGAAGAAGATAATGTTAACAAATCTCAAATGAAATATGGTACAAGACTGAACAAGTGTTATATATTCACTGCGCGGTGCATTGCTGCTTGTATGAAAACTTGTAAAAACTTGCAAATGAATGAATCGACGCTGATGCGAATTCATCAAACAAGTCTGCAAAACTTTGGTACAAGACTGAACATATGTTATTTATTCACTGCGCGATGCATAGCTGCTTGTATGCAAACTTGCAAATTAACGTATCGACGCTGACGCGGTTTCTTCAACAAGTATGTGCAAAACTTTGGTACAAGACTGAATAAGTGTTATATATTCACTGGGCCATGCATTGCTGCTTGTAAGAAAATTTTTGAAAACTTGCAAATGAACGTATCGACGCTGACGCGATTTCATCAATAAGTCTGTGCAAAACTTTGGTACAAAACTGAACAAGTGTTATTTATTCATTGCTAAGGGTATGGAAACTTGTAAATGAACGTTTTGACACGATTTACGATAATCTTAAAGAAGTTTACCCATCTTAAACGTATTTTTTCTTTATTTGTGGTACTTTATCTGATTTCACTGTAATTAAAGATTATTTATGTTAAACTAAATTTTTTTACGGTTATTTAGCGTTTTTTTATCTATTTTTCTTGCAATTAACCTGAGTTTTCGGTAAGAAACCCATTTTAAAGATAATTTGATGGAAGAAAATGGTTATTTAGCGTTCGTTTTCCTTAATTTTCGAAATTTACCTGATTCAACCGTAATTCACCTTTATTTTCAATAATCTTTAAAGTTTACTCTTCTTAAACGTATTATTTCTTTATTTATCTTAATTTATCTAACTTCACGGTAATTTGACATTATTACGTTAAAATAAAGATTTTTACGGTTATTCAGCACTATATCTTTTATTTCTCGGAAGTAACCTGTTAAATGAAAATTCTGCTGATTTACGGTGAATTACGGTAATTTACGGTGAATTACCCTGACTTGAATAGGTGAATTATGGTAAAATACAGTAGTTCTTTATGAATTATGGCGATATACGATGAACTCCGGTAATTTACGGTTAATTACGATGAAATACGGTAAGTAACGCTGAATTTCAGTGAAATACTGTGAAATGGAGTAGACTACGGTAAATTATCCTGAATTACGGAGATTTACAAAAAAATTCTGAAGATTTACAGTTAATTACCGTGAAATACGGTTAAAAAAGATAAAGTATAGTAGTGGAATTTAGTGGAATTCTGGCAAACTACGGTGAACTCCTGTGATTTACGGTGAATAACGGTGAAATACCGAAAATTATGATAATTTACTGTGAATCACGGTAAATTACGGAGAATTAACTCTGAATGACGAAGGTTTATTGTGAATTACGGTAATTAACGGTGAATTACGATAATAAACTGTAAACTACCCTGACTTACGGTAAATTAAGGTGAATTACAGTATATTTTTATGAATTATGGCGAAATACGGTAAATTCGGGTAATTTACGGTTAATTTCCGGTTAATTTCGATGAAATACGGTGAGCAACGCTGAATTTCAATGAATAACTGTGAGTTAGCGTAGACTATGGTAAATTACCGTCAATAACGGTGATTTACAGATAATTTCTGAAGATTTACGGTGAATTACCGTAAAATACGGTTAAATAAGGTGAACTACAGTACATTTAGTTGAATTTTGGCGAACTACGGTGAACTCCGGTGATTTACGGTGAATAAGGGTGAAATACGAAAATTATGCTGATTTACTGTGAATTACGGTGAATTGCGGTGATTTACTCATTCCTATAAAAAAATCCTATAACAGGAACAGAATCGTTTTTGACCATATCTTATTTTCTGTCTTTTTTTTTGTTTTATGTTTCATTTGAGATTTGTTAATATCATCGTCCTCAATCTTCTCCTTTTTCATATAGTGTAGGTCATATTGTATGCTGAGGTTATTCAGCCAGTCGATGGCATCAAGAGGCACTTGGTTCAGCACAGACGTGCCATAGGTAAACTGATGAAGGAGACATTTATCTACGTATATACCCGTCGTCATTTATTGTACGACATCGTTTTCAATCATTAAATATTACACCATTATTATAGTTTAGAACAAACTGGTGGCTAAAAGTTAATAAATGCCACCTACAAAATTACAATGTTTTTATTTATAACGATATTCAGTTGTAAGTACGTACTTATTTATATTATCATTAAATAATACAATTTTTTTATTTATTTATTGTGTTTTTGTTAATTTTTATTTATATTTTATAATTTATTTATTTTTTACATAATTATATATTCAAGAATTTTTTTCTTTTTTTTTCCCATAAGTAGGCAAACTTTACTGTACCAGACGTAATCAGGCACACAAGCGAACTGTAGAGGCCGACTGATCCCAATCTACGAAGCGAGGCTGGGAGGGGAGGTAGCACTCCTACCGTTCCTTTTGCAAGGAGGAAAGGTACTGATGACAACGACTTTTGTTAACCTTGTCCTTGTAACCTCACTTTTGTCCAAGCCTTGGCCTTTTGGCCTTGTCCAAGGCGGTTGCTTATTGGGTCCAGTCCGAGGAAGTAGTCCGATGGAGGTAAGCAGTGGTCATAGTGAAACAAGGAGGGTGGTTCAGAAGTCAGAGCGGGCGGTGGAGGTAGAAATTCTTGTCAAGCTGGCGGTCGAATGCTAACTGCCGCAAACTGGCGTTTGCAGGCTATTTATGGCGGTCTACCAAGCGCAGACCACCGGTGCCATGTGGATGCCTGGCAAGTCTGTCTCCCTCCCACTAGCCGTACCGCTCTAACGTTTTTATTCAGTCATTTAAGTATGAGCGGTCGGTGGAGAACAAGCTCGCCACAGACCGCCCGTTACATATAATAACAAACAATATTTTAATCACAAATGTGCCGCGTCAAAACATTCCGGGAGAGGCGGGACGTCCGATACATTTACAGTGTAATAACCATTAAAATAACTGTAAACTTACTAATAAATTAATAAGAGCATTGATAATAAAAACGAAAACATTTCAAGAGTTTTATTTTAAGTAGATCATCTATAAGTGGCTTCACCGCAGTTAGAAAATTCCGTCGGAAAGCAAAACAGCTATCATAGTAAAAATTACCTAGCAGAACTTTTTGATAAATAAATCTTTTTATTGAATGGAGTTTTTTTTCACAGTAATTTGAATTTCACTTTGTTGTATCAGTTTCAACAAAGTGAATAATAAATATTTTGTGTAAACCGCTATTTAATATATAAGTATCAACAAGTTACATTTTAATGAATAATAATACTGAAGGGTATAAAAATACTGTGTTTTAAGAAAATTATATACTTAAATGTAATAGTTTTTCTCTTTAATATGTTTAACGGCCAACAAAATTCTGAATTCTTGAGAAAAATTAATAAAAATGAACACAGACATAACCACTCTACAAAAATAAGAAATAAAATGAGACTTACCATTGGAAAGAAAATTAAATTAAAAAACTCATTACTATATAGAGCCATAAAGATCTTTCAAGAAATACCCAACACTATAAAACAAGGGGAAAATGTTTTTGAAATTTAAGAAGGAAGTGACGAAATACGTGAAGTGCAATTTTTTATGTTGTAATTTTTTAAGTTTGATTTGTAATTCTTAATTGCATTTCGAAATTATGATCATATTAGAATACATGTAACCATTGTATGTACATGTGTTCTATTTTAAGATAAATAAATATGTAATATTTATTAATAATTACCTCAAAAGATTCGTATTCACTTTGTGGCGTCATTATTAATAAATGAATTAAAAATTACTTTGTAATAACCATTTTATTATCACATACATGTCAACAAACTTCGAAAGCGAAGCTTTCCTCGCCAGGAATATACAGTATATAGTATTCTGTATATTCTTGGTGAGAAAAGCTTGGCTTTCGATTTGTGTCAATGTGTACATATTAATAAAGAGGTGATTACAAAGTAATTTTTAATTTATTAGTTATTATTAAATTTAAAAACTGTAAATAACTTACTTGACATTGCCCTCGAAACGCTCCTCCCATTGTGTCACTGAATTTGTCAGGTTTCCTTGCTAAGCACATCTTTCAATTGCTACAGTAACGATCGCTTTGTTCGAAAAACATACTTACATATTTAATGCCTGTTTTAACTCGAATAGCTACCGTTTAGAATATGGGATTTTTTTTATGATTTAACAAACTACTGACAAAACTTTTTTTGATGTTGGTACTCTTTTGTTTGCTTATACGATTAATTTTCTCGAATTTTTCAAGCCAATGCTTCTAGCATGATGTATCACAGATATCCTAACATAAATCACTGTTTTTATATTCAATCAGAAGACAATAAGAGACAAACCATCTGTATTATTGTAACGAATAGGGTCATCCATTAGACTTGACAGTCAGACGTGAAATTTATGTATCGTTCGTAATGCAAAAAACATGATACATTCTGAGCTATATCTACATCATATTTCAGTACGCGTAGGTATTGTATCACAGATCTGTTACCCGACTCGCAGAATAATGGATGGGTCTCTCATGTCTTTTGTGAATGAACATCGTACATTGTTGTTATATGTTAAAAAAGATACATTATTATTCGTTATTGGAATAACTTATTGAAGCAAATAAACCTCATTGTAATATTTAATCATTGTGGACGATAATATCAACAAATCCCAATGAAACGTGAAACAGAAAAAGCCACAGAAAATAAAAAGGTAACGGTACCTTGGACTCGAACTCAGATCCCCTAATCTTACCGGGACCACTGTTTGTATCAATTGAGATCTAATTACTTTCATATTCGTAAAAATATATAATCTTAATGTAGTCCTGACGAAGGAAGGGGACTTCCGAAACTGGTCGATCATTTTATTAAATTGAAGTGATTAAAAACAAATTTATGCGTTTGTGTTCTAATCACTGTCCGTCATTTGTATCGATTTTATCAATTTAAGAATAATTATCAACAGCATCCTCAATTAAATCCTATATTTTTAGCTATCTTTGTGTATGATTGCAAAGTTCTACCCGAATATATGTGTAACTTAGATATTGTTTAATATAAACCTTCCAAATAAAAGAAAAGTTACCTTTTTTATTTTCTTTGCCTTTTCTGTTTCACGTTTTATTGAGATTTGTTAATATTATATTCTCCGATAATTAGTTGTATAATTAGTTTTATTAAATATTATTCAGTATTTGTTTATTTTTAAATTTTTCGGAAATAATAACCTATGCATATTATAATCTATCATATACGAGTATATATACGTATAAAAGTTAAGACGATTAATTTGTTCTTCATTCATAATCTTATTCATAATCTTTTATTTCGTAAAATGGTAATTTGTATCTTCTAAGCTTCTGCAAGTAGCTTGTCAGTAGGAGCTAAGTTCAACAATATTATATAAAACGGTAATAAATAAAATAAATTAATCATTTGAACACACGTAAAAAGGACACAGTTTGTTCATCATGGTACGAATTGAAATACAGAATTTTTTCCTATTAGTGAAAATTACCATTTATAATATTCGCGTTTATACGGATATTAACATAGGACTCTGGGATATTAATATTGTAATATACTAATACTTAAGAGTTATCCAATAAAATAGAAGTTTTAAGTATAATTAATGCTGTAGTAGCAGACCTAAATTCACATAATTTTGTACAATTTTTTTGATAAGATAGAAAAAAACTAATCGATCAAATCTGTTAAAATGCTTTGAAGTGGTGGATTGCTAATAATTTTTTTTTTTGATTTTTGTGGAGTTTGAAAATTCAATTCTTTGGATTTTAGGACTGAATAAAATATAAAATTTATTGTTTTTAATTTGTAGAGCTGCATTTTTTAATTTTTTTTTATTTGAAAGTAATTCAATTCAATTATATATTCCTTTTAAAAAATTTACGTAAATTACATTTTCAGGCATTTTTAAGGATAATATAGTGTGTACAACATCGAAAATAATTACTTATAGAAAATAATAATAAAAAAAATAAAAAAAGAACGTAGACATACATAATCTCAGTAAATTATACAAACAGATTGAAAGCTTTATGTTTAAATGCAGCTTCATTGATGCTAAATATGTCGATATTCGAAGTGATTCGATTTAACAGCAAGATTGCCCTCCCCGCCAGCAAGACCATTGGCAAGTTGGTCCTGCAGGTGTGGAAATAAAACAGTATATGCTGTCGGTGACGGAGATAACCATCGGGAACATAGAAATGAATGCTCTCCATGACAGCTGAGTTTTCGAACCATCCGCGAATCAGTCTGAATAAATGTGTAACAATGTGTACATCTCTTCTGACCCGCAGATGGTTCATTCCGAGAATGCTTAAGAGAACGTCGGTAGGATAGAGCCACGGGTAGTAGCCATACTCCCTCAGATAGAAAAATCTTAAAAATATCTTGTGAAATCTGTCAAGCATGAGGGAATACTTGACCTGATGTGGGCTCCAAACCACCGACCCACTCTCAAGTCTACTCCTTACTAATGAGTTATTTAATATTATGAGAAACCGAGTATCTTCAAAATTCCTTGCAGTACGTAGGACGAAACCCAACATTTTTAATGAAGTACTACGGGTGACTTCAATATGAGCATGAATCAATTCAATATTAATTAGGTATATTATTGTTAACAATTTTAGTATGTTATTACTGTGACAGCTGTTTCGACGTTCAAAGCCATTACCAAAATGTCCGAAAATGACTAATACAGTTTTAAAATGGTTTGAACGCCGATACAGCTGTCACAATAATAATCAACTGAAAAGCTTGAAAGAATTTAATTGTAACATTATTGATGAGACACATTTATTCCGATGTGTAGGGAGATTTGTTCATTCAAATAAATTCCATATAGAGTATACATACATTGGATTATAAAAAAAATAGTACATGAATACGATACATAGACACATGAAAAAAAAATTGGTAATAAATATTTGAAACTTCAGGGAGCTGTAGCGTTTAGACCGCGAGGGGCCAATATCTTTCCCATCATGCGTCGATGCTGGAGGCTGGTTTGAGGCAGGCTTACACGATGAAGATATTCCAGGAGCTATTTATCCTTTCCCTCGTTCCTGCCACCCTGGATCTTATAAGGGCTGCAAAACTGAGAACTCGTCAACCGTGAACATAATGGAAGCATGTACAATATGATTAAATTTAAATTAAATATATACCATATAACATGCACTTAGAACGAGACAGGAAACACACGTGACGAGTCAATTTCAAACGCATCACAACAAATTGAAAGAGATTTTGATAACTTCCAAATTTCAAAGTTACGTCAGAAAATGCGAAAAATTGACTGACGCTGTTTTACACGAAAAAAAATGGATTGCATGTCTTTTCTAAAAAAAATCGGAAAGATACGTGAAAACGAATTTCGGCGTTACAAAGAAAACTGAATAAATATTTTTAAAGGGATATCGGAACTCGACAATTCAATATAAATAATATACATACATTTGAATTTGATTTGAATAATTTGTCACTGAATATAACGCTTTGGGTTCGAAAACAATTGACATATCGAATATTCTTTTTTCCTTTGAATGTTATTTTCACAAAGAGATGAATCTTGTTAACCTATGAATTTGGGGAAATGACACAAAAGCTATAGATGCTTGAATAAACCGTTTTTATTATAAACTGTACAATTTATACGGTGGGTGGAATTTTTAATAGATTTAGAATACAGCCTATGGGTAAAAGGGACATCTGCCCCAATTAAAGGACCTGGCTTTTGAAGTACATTCATGCAATCAATAATCAATGGCTTCTGAATAAATATCAATGTCCATGTTTAATTTTTAGAATAACTTAAAAAAAAATTTTTTTTTTGTAACAACTCTTATTATTAATGTAATAAATAAGAATAACTTCGTTTAAGCCACTGCTTTTAATATATGAATTCCTACATGTTTCAGTAGCAATGCTCCCCTCATCAGGATAAATAATATTGTAAAAATAATGATAAGTATAGACAAATAATTACCAAATAGAAAAATTACAAACTTTAAACAAAAAATTTACAGTAAAGATGAAAGTAGCAAGCAACTAAAAAAAGCTAAAATGATTGAATAAAATTAAAAATATTAAATAATAAATTCATATTCGAAATTTAAAAAATTAATTACTTTTATAAATAAAATAAACACGGTTGTTATTATTAATTATTATTATAATAATATTATATAATAGTGGTTAAAACAAAAAAAATCTTATTTATTACATTAATAACGACACCATAAAATCATTACACATATTTCAAAGAAAATATTATTATTCAATTTAAAACTCGGTTTATTAATAAAAAAAGTTTCCCTCTTCATATGAGGCAATATACTAGAAAGCTATTATTTTCAAATCCAAAGCGGGGATGAAAGCGTTTATCTACCAACGTGTTTTAAAAGAAAACTGTTCAAAAATGTATAATTTATTTTATTAATATATAATAAATTAACGTACAAAATTTTACAATAACTTCAGAAACCCTTTCAGAAATAATTGTTTCACTTTCTCCGCATCGATTTGTCCGCAAACTCTGCCTGCCGTGGGAGAGTAATTCCATCCCTTCCTTTCCATAGCAGCCTTCCAGAGACAGCATCCGCCCTTGGTCCCGACCCCCATGTGCTCCCTGAAAGCCTTAACAAATGAACAAGACATTAGGAAACCCTTGAACTAATTTGCGTTGATGCTTGTTGCCCACTTTACTTTATGTATTACTAAGTTTTGTGTAATGGATTTAACTGATAATTTGAATTGATAAAATCAATACAATACTATTTTAGGCAAGGGGGAGCTTTAATGTGAAACTTTTACTGAGTTAGCAAGAAGATTACCAAATATTTGTTAAGGGGAAGGGCTGTGAGGTCTGTTTCATACAAAACTTAATTTTGGATTCGTTGCCAAAATACTCACCTAAACCGAATGCCTTTTTTTTTAAGTTTCTAATACGGATAAGAAGTATTTTTATTTCAGTTTTAAATTATGAAATATGGGCCATGAGATAAATTCAATTTTCACGCTTTAAGAGACAACATTAGCAATTATTTTGCGGTTGCTGGAGAAAAAAAAATTACCCCATCTACTATGAAAATAAAATTAATAATAAAATTAAAAATTTTAAAAGTAAAATCAGCATTATGATGGACATAAAATTTAAATTAACCACCAAATTATGTTGGACCGTTAACCGTTAAAAGCAATTAAAGAGCAACTCAGTTTAACAATAACAAAATGATAAAATCATCTTCTAAATTTGTTTCTAAATTTGTATATGTTTTTTGAGTTGAAATATATATTTTTTTAAAATTTTATTTAATAACATAATATTATTTACATTCAATGGCAATGTGCTTTCGCTAAGCCACTCCAAGAAAATTCTCTGCAGGAATTTAGGTCAACAATTTTATAAAATAAAAATAATCATACAAATAGTAGCGCAATAATAGCACAACTAGGTTTTGCCTATTGCAGTGCTGCAATTGGTTTGTGTATTTAGAATATGTGTTGTAATGTGGATGAAGCACGAAGTGTGTTTGTTGGAAATAATTTTTAAAACGAATATTTGGAAAAATATTTATACTCAACCTCCTACCCCTACTCCAACTCCTACTCCAACTCCTACTCCAACTCCTACTCCAACTCCTACTCCAACTCCTACTCCAACTCCTACTCCAACTCCTACTCCAACTCCTACTCCAACTCCTACTCCAACTCCTACTCCAACTCCTACTCAACTCCTACTTCAACTCCTACTCCAACTCCTACTCCAACTCCTACTTCAACTCCTACTCCAACTCCTACTCCAACTCCTACTCCAACTCCTACTCCAACTCCTACTCCAACTCCTACTCCAACTCCTACTCCAACTCCTACTCCAACTCCTACTCCAACCTCTACTCCAGCTCCTACTCCAACTCCTACTCCAACTCCTACTCCAACTCCTACCCTACATCTACCCAACTCCTACCCTACATCTACCCAACTCCTACCCTACATCTACCCAACTCCTACCCTACATCTACCCAACTCCTAACCTACGACTACCATGATTAAGTATTTAAAGAAAATAAAAAGAAAAAACTTTCAATGTTAGCTCCATCTCAACAAATGGGGCATAGGAGTTTGTTGCCAAATTTTTAATTGCCCAAATTTCGTTGCGTAGGTGGAGACGCTCAGTTTGATACCCATATCGGCGACCCGTACCCCTACCCCTACTCCTACTCCTACTTCTACTTCTACCCCTATCCCTACCCTATATCTCCCTTACATCTACCCTATCCCTACTGTACCGCTATTCTTATTGAGTATTTATATGAAAGAAACAGAAAAAAGCTTTCAGTATTAGCCTTTTCTCGCAAAAGAGAGCCAAGATTTAACTGTTCAAATTTTCACCGAGATGCCCGGATCCGCTACGTCAATGCGCGTATTTTGATACCAATATCAGATATATTACAAAAGAAAAAGAATATCAAAATGAATTATTTATAAAATATCCTACTCTTTGATTTTCTGTGCTCCTGGGAAAAATCCATTAATTCATAATTTTATACGCAAGTTTATTACCCATTTAGAAGCAACAAAAAAATAAATAAATTATGTCAATCTCGAAACAGGTCTCCACGCTCTTCGGATTCTGTCTATTTGGTCCGTTTAAAAAAAATGGCGCTATTTAAAATAAATATTTATCAAAAAAACAGCGATTTTAGTTCCTCTAATGTATTTTATATGTAAAAGAATCAAGTCATGATATCGTATCGGTAGTACTTAATTATTTTGCCAAAAGTGCTCAGTACCTACCCAGTAACTATTTTAGAATAAATTCGATGGGGTAAATGTTTTCTTCTCTGTGGCAACATCGTAAGTGCCGCCATCTTGTCCGCCATTTTCTTTTTAAATATGTACACTATCGAACAAATTAAGGTATTCATTTCAAATAAATTAATAAAATTTAACAAAAACATAAAAATAAAACGTGACTTTTTTGATTTTCTTTTTTTGGTAATGACATTGTTGGAAGGTGTACTTTTTGAATTCGCAAACGCCGACAGCCTATTCGTAATTAATAAGTGAAAAACTGAAAAAAAATCGACAAATCTTTATTTGAAAAATATATTTTTTCTACGCCAACGTTCGCCGAGACGGACCTTTTCGATTTTCGGAAAAAAACTTATTCGAAAAAAAACATTTAATTATATTACAAAAATTAATTAATATTTTGTGTCTACGTTTTTTGGTCGGTGTCTGTTTTTCGTGATCACTTAATATGGAACGTTTTCAAAGGAAACTGTCGGTATATTGCGGGGAGAATTTCTTTGCGATGAAATTTGAATTAGCGCCAAATTCGATTAGTTTTTTTTAATTTTTCCTTACGGATTTCACTGTAGTTCTGGTGCCGACCGCTAGGGTCGCTAATAAAAAAATAAAAATTTTCCTTTTAATCAATAATATGTCGTTTCATGACGATTTTGGAAATGTCAAAAGTTTGATGGATTATCCTGGGTTTTTTTTCAAGAAATGCGGCCGAACTGACCGATTATTAACCTTCCGAAATCTGTTTTAGTAAATATTGTCCATTTATTTATCCTTCTCGGGGAGTATTTTTTACGGATTACGCTTTCCCGTGAAGAGACATGTTTTTCACATTTTTCCCGATTTCTTATTTTTTCCTAAAAATTTTCCCCATGAAACGGGGGTGTTGAAAACGCATGAAGCCAATATGAGCCTTAATTTCTTTGAAAGTGGATATGTTTACGGACGTTTTTGGCGTGCAACTTTTTGACACGAAGATTTTCGCCAAAATGAACCTTAGGCGTTTCGAATGGATAGGGCGCCAAGGTCGATTTTTGAGTTCAGGCCCTTGTCTGAAAATGGGGAAAAGTTAGAGCAATACTAAAATGAACCTTAAGGCGTTTCGAATGGATAGGGCGCCAAGGTCGATTTTTGAGTTCAGGCCCTTTTCTGAAAATGGGGAAAAGTTAGAGCATTAATATATACTAGGTTTTGCCCATTGCAGTGCTGCAATTGGTTATGAATAGTTGTGTATGTGTGTTGTAATGTGGATGAAGCAAGAAGTGTGTGTGTTGGAAATAATTTTTAAAACGAATATTTGGAAAAATATTTATACTCAACCTCCTACCCCTACTCCAACTCCTACTCCAACTCCTACTCCAACT
>JAHDVE020011710.1:0-25427 GCA_022606495.2 Halesus radiatus
AATAATAATTTTTTAAAGGAACGTTTCTTTGTTTAGAGATAGTAATAGTCGTCACAAGGCATTACTTTCGCTATCAAATCAATTATGGCACCCAAATGACAAGCAAGAATTCATAACTTTATTTTTAAAAAAAATCCCGAGCATGGCTGGGTAAACATCAGCTAATGGGCTATTAAAATAGTAACATTAGAAAAAGAAGTAGAGTCATACACAAGGGTATTTTAAATTCAATACTATCTTTTTTTTAAAGAAATTCTAAATTTTTGCCATCAGACATTCAGTAAATAATAATATAAAATATTAAATAAGACTAACCACTGCTGGTGCCCACGAAACAGATGATTCTTGGACGTTCTTTAGATGCTGCAAGTAATCGTATTCATCTTCAAAAAATACACCCCATTTTCTTTCCTCGTCTTTTCTGCTGCCGACATCTCCCTGAAAACATTTTAAAATACTCATTAGCGAGGAGGGTTATTTAAAAATAATATAGAACAGAAGTATGCAGTTGATTTTAATATATTTTTTAAAACTAACCTTCTGTTGTTTTTCAGCTGCCTCCACTAAAACGTGTTGTGGAGCATTTTCATCAGCAGCCAAAGGGTCCTTTTGTGACCTGTGCACCAGGTGGAATGTCACCGCATTCTTGCGATCAATAAACTTCTTGGCTTTCGGCTGAAAACAAATAAAATTCAGTATTATTTATTGTATTCAAGTGACAGAAATATTAAAAATACAAATGTCGACTTTCGACATAATTACTTGATGTCACGAGGTTTAATCACAGTACGCATGTGAAAAATTATATGATTTAAATATATTTACCATGTTTAAAAGATTTGAAGAAGTTGTAGACGAGGGTTTAATTTATTTTCGCCACTCGAAAGAAAAACAGACTGCGTTTGACGGATGCCATGTGTAAAGGGGCATAGACAAATATTAATATTTTTTATTAAATATTTTTCAGGTAGGAACGGTGAAATTAATTTGGGAATTTTCTAAATTACGCAGTTTTTGGCTTACTTAAATTGTAATTAAAGCGTAGTAATTGTTCATCACATTTAATTGCGCTGTTAACGTATTTAAGTCGTCATTTACAAATGTTTTGATTATTTTGCTGAGCTATCCTACCATAAAGTAGAATTTGTTATTTTGTTGTCATCGCGGGTCGCTGTTTCGTTGTCCGCTACAAATGTCATTCGTTGTTCTCGCGCTGCTCTAAATAATCAACAATGAAGGTAACCGTGACGACTCTCGCCGACGACATTTTCATGTTGGATGTATCTGAAGATCTGGAATTGGAGAATTTCAAGGCATTCTGCGAAGTGGAATCCGGTTTCCCCGCCCGCGAGATCGTGCTCAACCACAACGGACGACTTCTGAATGACGAAAAGAAAACTTTGAAAGAGCACGGAGTGACTGATGGTGACGTTATCGTGCTGCAGCACATGCTGCAGTCTTCATCCGATGATCCCCCAGCGCCTTCTTCCCGAAGACCCGCGGCGAGGTCCCCCCCTGCACCTGCTGGTCTGGCAGGACTGGATTTTAGCAGCATCAGAGTCCCAGGAGCTGTCGCTTCGAATCAACAGACACAAAACCCGAGTTTCGGCGCCGAAGATGACCCCAAAAAGATAAGGGACATGTTCATGGCTAACCCTGATCAATTGGCTTTGTTAAAACAGAACAATTCAAGACTGGCGGACGCTCTGTTGACAGGTAACTTAGATACATTTTCCGGAGTCCTAAGAGAACAGGTGGCCGCTAGAGCCGAGCGCCAACAACAAAGGCTGAGAATGATGAACGCCGATCCTTTCGATACGGAAGCGCAAAGACTCATCGCCGAGGAAATCAAACAGAAGAATATAGAAGCTAATATGGAAGCTGCAATGGAATACAATCCTGAGACATTCGGAACTGTAGTAATGCTGTACATTAATTGCCACGTCAACGGTTTCCCCGTTAAAGCTTTCATCGACTCGGGAGCTCAGACAACCATCATGTCCTCAGCGTGTGCGGAGCGATGTAACATCATGCGTCTAGTGGACACCAGATGGGCGGGAATCGCCAAAGGTGTGGGGGTGCAACGCATCATCGGTAGAATCCACATGGTACAAATGCGTATCGACAAAGTCTTCCTAACTACTTCATTCTCAGTCTTGGAAGAACAGCCAATGGACATGATCCTGGGTCTAGACATGCTTAAACGCCATCAGTGCAACATCGATTTAGAAAAGAATGTTCTACGAATCGGCACAACGGGAACAGAGACTCACTTCTTAGCCGAGGGCGAGCTCCCTCGCACTTCGACGATGGAAGATGAAATAGCCGAGAGCTTACTCCTTCAAGGGGAAGCGTTAAAACGCACGGAGAATCAACCGACCACATCGGCCACTCCTCAAGCCAGCAACGAGAGCACGGTACAAGAACTGATGAAGCTTGGCTTCACGAGAGAACAGGTGGAAACAGAATTATCTCGCAACAATGGTGATAAGTCAAAAGCCACTGCGGCCTTGATAGCCAAATCCCTGCGCTTCTGACGTTCTTCAACGCCCCATCCCGACAACGGTCCGACGTCCTTTAACTTAGTGCTGCTGCGAGTCGCACAATTGCAACTGTTGAAAAACATCAGCATGTAATAATTGTTAATTCATTGTGTAATTACATACTAATTTGTCACAAGATCTCTCCAAGGGATGTATTCCGTGCGTCTAAATTCAGATCGTTGAACTTTTTGATTAAGAGATTTAGAATTTTTACGAGAATTAATTTTTAGGTACTTTTTTGTTTCATTACATGTTAACCCTTTGGTGTACCTACCACTGCTATGTTAGGGCAACTGCTATTATTGTGCAATTGCGTACTGCACGCTAAACTGCGGTACCGCTTGGTTAAAGGAAATTATGTTTTCCTAATATGGTAATTACCGATTAATACATTTGATCGAAGATGAATTATTTTGTTTCTGATATGGCCAGTTCATGAGAAAAGTGAATATTTTATATTTACATAATCATTTTTCAATCGTTTAATTATTTTGTGACTTGGAATTATTAGACGCACGGTTTTTGCTAGGACTGCTAGGTTTAAAACGTAATATTATGTTATTATTTCAGTACTCTCCTAACTGAATGTTTTTTTTTTACTCAGTTATAATTTTTATTATATCATCATCGTTGACATATTGTTTAGAATCTTTATTATCCACCGCATGCTTAATTTTATTAATTTTTTTTTTTTAATTCTAATCATTATTACTACTATTTTTTTTTACATGGCATCAAGTATGTATATAGTAAGCTTGTAATTTTTATTTTAAAATAAATATTTTATGTATTTAACAGTTTGATTTATAATTTTTAAGTAAAGTGGTACTGAAATTTTGCTGGTGACGGTACATATAATGATTGCATTCGCTATTTGATTTTCTCCGTCCTTTCGAGATGTCTTGGTGTTAAATTTTCTTTTACGAAATCAAAAATCCGTCTAAAAGAAAAACGTTTTATTGTGTAATACATAAATACCTATGTACTTTTATTAGATGTCTATAATTTGAACAAAAAATATTGAAAATAATATTGCTTTAAATTTTTCACTGGAATTTTGGCAAAAAGAATTTATCTTCGTATGTGTTTATTACTAAATTAATAAAAATATTTAATAATGTATTAATTTTCACAAATATGCATCATATTAACCACCAGTCCTTTGGGTTATTATTCAAAAATGAGGTAAAAAACATCTTTTTTTTTTTCATTATATTTCGCAGACGAAAATACCTGAACACATCCGTTAGATTCTTCGGCTGACCTCGAAATATTAAACGAGATGATGCAGGAACAAACTTGACGCATATGAATGTTTTGTGAGTTTCGGGTATAGCTTTTTTTGTACCTGAACGTACGGAATACGGCTTGTTGCATTCGGGCGAAAACATAGCGGCCGTATTACGTACGTTCGCATGGGTAGGGCGGTTAATATGAAGCAGTTTGTTTTTTGCAGTTCTTCACTTTTATAATATCGTTTTATACATACCGACTGTTAATTTCAACGTTTAAAGCCGTGATGCGAAATGCATTTATCAATAAGATATAAATACCTCAAATGCATTTTTAGAATATTGGTAATCGTTGCATCTTTTTTTCGCATTACTTTATTTAAATGTGTAGTGCGCACATAATTTTTTTTCAAATGTCTTATTGTTTTTTAATATTATTTAAGATTCTCCATCAATTAATAGCCATGTTATTTAACTTTTGTAGTTTTATGAGCCAGTTTGCTCAATATCCCGAAATTAAAATGACATAATTATCGTTATTGAATTATTTTAATAGACGAAGCGCGCTAGCAGACTGCAGCCGGTTTTTCGCGACCGGTGCTGATTTGTATTGCAATATACGCAGGGTAACACATTGGCCCCGGCTTGGGATTGTCCCAACTAGCGCCGTGGCCGGCTTTCGGCAGGAATTTAATTTAGGTGCCGCTTTAAAAAAATTAACTGACGAAATGGCAATTGATTTGATAACGATTGCTTAAAAGTATAAAATCTTATTTAAATTAATAAGGTGATTGATAAACTCGTTAAAAATATATATATAATTTATAATAATCGTACAGGTAACAAAAATTTGTATTCCGTTCAAAGATGAACAATCAATATTCAATTTTGGAATAACTTATTGAAACTTATAACCCTTATTATAATATGTTTTTAATTATTGGATATCATATTTACAACTCCGAAAAGACACAACTGGGACTCGAACCGAATGGTGTCCTTTGAAGCTTAGATTTATTATTTGTAGCTAATTTCTCATCGGGAGGGATCGATGTTCTCATGCACATAGTTTTTTTTTTCTTTAATTCTGTTGGAAATAACATCCATCATTCCATCGTACGCGTTCGAATTTTAACGAGGACGCAGAACCGACTCGTGCAGTAGCCAGGCAATACTGCGGAAACCTGAAATAACTGGCTGGTTTCAGCCCGGCACCAGTCTGCTAGCGCGTTTAAAAAAAACGTAATTTTAAGGCATAATCAATGGGGTGAATATTGATATTTATAACTTTATTCTTGAAATTCTGCTTCTTCAAAGCTTGCATTTAAAATCTGCTTTGTTTCAGTTCTCGATAAGTAAAGTGCTGAAAATATTCATCATCCTATGCTGCTGTGAGCTAAGACTGCATTATTTTTGTATGACTGAATTTTGTAATATTTTTGATAAGAATGTAAGGCTCCTTCGGGGTTATTAATGATTATTTGGCTTATGCAATTGCGAAATGCCTACATAATTTTGCAAAACAATAAAGCTCTCACTTTGTATAGAATTAAGACTGAAAATCCAAAACCATTTTCGAGTACAGTTTGAAAATAAAATGGAAAAAATCAGTAAGGTGGAACTAAACTTTTTCATCACAAGGGCAACACCGATTTTGGAACAAATTATAGGTTCATTCAGATGTGAGGTTATGTTTTAATTTCCAAATTATTCAATTTTTTTTTTGCTTCTTGGTGTTGCTATTTAAAGCAAGTACGTCATCCCACATTATTTTCTGCATTTATTAGTCAAACTGTAAATATACAATACTTATAATCAAGTCTATCTAAGCACACTGGTGACGGACACAAACAATGAGCTATCGAATTTGTACATGGAATGGAACAGTTTGCAGTATATCCTCTATTTGTATGTTATTGTAATGAAGTTCTGGTGGCGGTATGTCAGGAGTTGGTTAGTTTTGTTCACCTATTTACATTTATGTACAATGCCAATTTTCAAATAATTTTTTGCACATTTTGTTTTAAGGATGCAGTTATCTTATGGTTTGTTTGATTGATTTATATTTAAATGTGATGGAAAAAAAGCATTTTGATGGGAAAATTCTTTGTTTTATTTTACATTCCTTCTCCAACACACACTTTGATTACCTTATATGTACTTACAGATAACATATAAAATAATACGTTTTTATAGAAAGCAATTACTATGTGGTTTGATATATTTATTAAATAAAATAAACGCTTTGTTTTGAACAACTAATTTATTTTAAAATTTACTCTGACGGCGCTTGGGATAAGTGAAACTGGTTGTTGATGAATTTATATATATATATATATAAATGAATGTTTGTCTGCCTGTCCTTGATTTTATCGAAAATTACTCGACCGGTTTCACTGAAAATAGCACAGTTTGTTCTTATTAGTGCCGGGAAGGTTTAGAGAGTAGTTTGATTGAAATGCAATATGTAAAACTGTTGCTATAGTGTTTTAAAATTAGTACGAAAAACATTGAACCCGTCGTGTTGTATTGAGGTTAGCCCATAGATATACTAGTCTGGTTATCCACGGATAACATATTCAAAAGAAGAAGGTTTGTTTGGGTAGGATATTTTGAAAATGGAAAACACAAGTAGGTACCTACTTAAGAACTTTATTATTTAGATATATTTTGAAAAATAAATGTTAAGAATGAAATAAAATTTTCAAAGAATGTTTCTTTTGTATACAGTGATTTTCGAGAACATTGAGGACAAACAAACTTACATCGATTTTTATATATATAGATTCCGGAAGTAAACATTTGTGAACGATACAAGTTGGGGGGTATTGGGGTATCATCATGTTTTTTTAGGATATGGCTAAGTTTGCTAAATGTAGCCTATCCAAATCTTTTTTTCAATTTTGCTAGTTTTATTTTCTTTACCTAATTTTGGAACTTGACGCAAGTATTGTTCTACATTTTCTAAAAGATGATCCTCTAATGCTTATTCGCAGGTCTTGGGAGCATGTGAATTTGGTTTTCGTAAGGTTCTCCTTTAGTCCAATATTACTAGACAGTTCTTAGGGCGGGTTGTTTCACAGAATTTGAAGGATTCATCAAAATTTCAAAATTAATATTCTAGTTTTGTAAAAAATTTATTCGAGTTCTGTTATTATTCAACCACTGTGATACAACTGGCTAATAATGTAATTAACAAATTGAAGTCTATGTATAATACCTCGTTCACATAAGGACAATACGGAAGACAGGACAATATAGTCTATGTGAACAGCCTCGACCGCGCAGGACAGGACAATGGGATAATACAACAATTTGACCAATGTTCAAACGCGTAATGCTGTGAAAATGGATATACAACGACGCTACAAGCGAGTTTGCGAATATTATTACATGTTTTAAGATGTATTGGAATTGTTGGAGGATGAACTAAATGAAATGTAGATTGCGCATGAGAATGTCACCAGAGCACTTTGAATTACTTAATTAATTTTGAAAAGTCTTCCGGGTTCCATCTATGCGACATTTTTGGCAGGAAAAAAGCGTGGGACCGACACTCGTACGCATGAAACAAGTGACTATAGTCTCCCACTGTCCTCACTGTGTGCTCACATGCGGACAATGCGGCCGTGCGCGGTAGTGGGGGTAAGCCATTATCCTGCGGAGTTAGCCTGCCCGTCTATCTCCAGGACAATGTCTCGATCCATTGTCCTGTCCTCCAAACTTCTGTTCACACGAGAACAATAGATCCGGAGCTGGGATAAGAAAATATTGTATTGTACTTGTATGAACAACATATAAGAGAGACAACTAAGTATAGGTATACATATAAAGTTTATGCATGGTTGTCCGGTCTCTCTTCATTATCACCTGTCATCTGAGATAATACATTTTGTTAATTGAGTGTCTTTTGACTATTTTTCCACCAATCCAATATTGCAGTAAAACCTTGAAGTAAAGCACTATTTTACAAAAGGTAAATATACTGTTATTATTTTTAAGATAAGTATGTCAACTTTATATGCTAGCAGAGGAGTGAATCTGCAATGCCACAGTGGGAACCTGACGCATTGATCCACTAGGTTACCAACCGGTAGTAGAACAAACAAAAGGATATTGCCGTAATTTTTTATCTTTTTACTAATATTTCAAAGCTCCACAGCTCATTATGGAAATGACAAAAATGGTGCATTAAGAAATAACTAAGTAAGTATCTAATATTTTGTTTTTGTCACATATGGTTGCTATTGCCAAGATGAAACTTGTGAAAAAAACTTGATCAAATTAAAAAAAGAAGAGATCAAAGTACCAAAAGCTTGTTTTATTTTTTGTAACCAACACACAATATTTCACTTGAGATGTTAACAAAGGATAAATTATAATATTTATTGCTAGAAGCAAGACCCAAATAAAGTTTATAAAACTTGGATCAATTACAAGATTAAATTAACCATACAAAGTTAAAACAAAGGATTAAAATAGATTGAATCATATTACTTGGCGGCCAACTGATGACAGATGTCCTTATGATTGGGCCATCTTTTCACCTGGCATTCTCTGAAACAATAAACATAATCTCAATAATTAGCCAGCTGGATGTAAACGTGTGGGGGCAAACTCCGCAGTCTCAAAACAGCAGAAGTGGAGGTGTTTCCTGGAGGATACAGATATAAATGAATGAGACAATAAGGAACTCCAGGACTATTTTTTTAAAAAATTAATAATGACAATCAAACTTAAATACCAGTATATTTCGTATTTTTTTCTAAAGTTAGTTTTCATAGTTAAAATAATTTACAAAATTTCAATTATTCAAAGAACGCCAAAACGCTCCAAATCTATGGCCGGTCGGTTTTGATCAGTTTTGAGGTTAGAATGTCAAATGTCAAAACAAGGATGAGTTTTACCGTACATAATTGAATATTCTATTTGTGGTAAACCATAACTAAACATAAGTAGTAAAATTATGTACCTTTTTAGAAGCTTTAACTCAAAGAATAATAATAGTATTGAGCATTAATATTATCATAATATCTTTATTGATAATTGATTTGATCATGAATACTCTAATTTCTTTCATGAATAATAGTTGTGTATATTGAACAACAATTATAGATACTATTGTATGAAGCTATCACTTTTTTTTTATATATTTTTTTTTTATATGAATACCGCACAAGAGTTCCAACTGCTCCCAACCGTCTGGAGCCAGTGAGACTATGGCATTCCCATTTGGGGAATGTTGTGAGGCTCAAGGTATTGGGGAGGGGAAGGAGAAGGGGAACAGGGAGGTGGGGAAATACCTGGCTATTCAGATCTGGTCACCAAACACGGCTAAAAGCCATTTCAAACAACGTTTCAATTCTGAATGGTGGTCTTTCACCAGGGCGATACTGAGAGTATCTTCCACTCTGGAACGTGCGCAAATATACTATATATTATTTTCATTTAATTAATTGCGAAACAACACAAATTAATTAAATAAAATTTACTTGCGCACGCCGGGATTTGAACCCGCGACCTTCGGATTCGTAGTTGAGAGCCTTACCCCTCGACCATGGAGGCCGTCAAACTTGGTGGTTTTATCCATTATAATCAAATGAAACACTCAAACTTTGTTTAAACCACATTTATTTTATACGCCTACCGGTTTCGGAACAACTGTTCCATCCTCAGGGTAAGTGTATACTGGTATGGTAGGGCAGTATATACTTGCCCCGAGGATGGAACTGTTGTTCCGAAACCGGTAGGCGTATAAAATAAATGTGGTTTAAAAAAAGTTTGAGTGTTTCATTTGATAACAATTATAAAGCTTAAAGTCACCCAAATTAAGTTAAAATAATGCAAAACTAAAAAAAAAATACAAAAGAAAATCGAAAAATAAAATTTTTCATACTAATCCAAAAACAGAAAGTGCATGTGAAGTCAAATATTCTAAATGCAATGGTACCAACATAATACGGTGTTTTAATGGGATAATTTTTTATTCAATTTTAAATAATGATTCATAAATTCTATGTAATATATAATAAAAATTATATATTTATAATCGGAGTTTGATGATCTATATGAATATATATTTTTAAAGCCATTATATTTTACATTGGATTTCTTTATTTAGCGAAAAAAGTGGTTCCACTTAGTTAGAGGTTAGTACATCCACTATATCCCTCAACTTCGACCTAAAACCATCGACCATGGTTGACGTATTCCTATATTAAAATGCCTTTGTGCTGTGTGTTGCATTACCGCAAAAAAAATGCCAAAATGTTTGGTAAAGTCGACATAGTAACTTTCTCCAGTGCACATGCCATAACTTATAAATTTATAATTTGCAGTTAAATTAATTATCTTTTTAACTATAGGTCTAAAATATGTCATTTTTTTTCTTCTTCGTTTACACACTACCCTACACTTCATTAATTAAGCCTCCTTTTTATAATAATGTACATGAATTTCCTTTTTTTATTATTGTTTGAATATTCATTGCTGTTTTAATATTATGCATTTTGTGTCGGACATCTTGCCGCCTAATTGATAAATTTAATTGTGAAAAAAAAATGGATAATTGTGTTTAGTTCATAAGAATTTTTATGTTGTAATTTGTAAGGGAATCGGGTGGTATGGAAAAAAAATGTTGCTTCACTGTCCGCAAACGCACCCGATTCCCGATTTCTTTATGTATGCAAATGCTTTATGTAACAAAAGGCCGGTCTATGGCCGAGCTTGTTTTCCCAGACGGCTCAGACTTAATGACAAATAAAAATGACAGAGCGAGATGACATGTGCGAGAGAGACGGGTGATGTCGGGAAGAACTTTCACGATGCTACTCGACGCAGACAGTTGTGTCGATGGCATTGTGGGAGGCTAACTTGGCGCCCGGCGTAGCGCCTGGTTGGCATTCATATAGAGACCGAAAATGGCTTTTTCGGCAGTCATCTAGCAACGCTTCGACCGACACCACCTCTGCTCCCTGACCGCTCTATTTGTAACCTACCTGCCTTCTTCTTTTCTTCTGACAACCGCTGACCCTTGGACCACCCCCGGACTACCAACACTCACGGAATCAGAACATCGCATCACCACGGACAAGGCCCTCAGAGCACCATCCAAGTTTGCACAAATGTGTGTTTTGTGCAAACGGATTTGAACGGGCGCAGAAGTTTTGCACAGAAGGGAATTTTGTGCAGAAAAGGTTAACAAAAGTCGTAGTCGTTCCTCCTTGCAAAAGGAACGACAGGTTGTGTCTCCCTCCTCTCCAGCCCACTTCGCAGATCGGGATCAGCCGCCCTCTACAGTCGTTTGTGTGCCAGATTACGTCTGGTACACATTTCAAATATTTAAATTTAATAATGGTCTTAATATCATACTCAAATATTTTGTTGCACATCCAGTTGGAACAGGTTTACCCAGGGGGCAATGTAAAGCACGCAATATTGTACTTATATTTTTTTTACATGTATTGTGTGAAACTTCATTATACCATTTACTGATCATTATTTACTTACTATTAATATTTACTAATTTTTATTCATGTATTATTGTTTGCTTATTGTAATTTACTGATTATTATTAAATTGTGTTGCCGCTCATCTCAACACAGGATTGCCCTAGTGAGATGGGTGGCTAATGTTTTTGTTTTCATAATTAAATTTAAGAATAAATAAACGCCAATTTATCGGCACTGAAGTTAACAATATAAATGTGTTTTTTAATATTATAACTGTTATGAGTTTATTACTTAATTTAAAGTTCACGAAACACAACAACTATCACATTACGTTGCCACATCTAGTAGGTTTGGCTAAAGTCGGCACGGTCTGTAAGCATTTGGTTGGCGAACGTGACAGTCCCCTCCCGGAACCAAATGGAGAATGGTTTCATGTCTCCCTTCTGTATGGGCTGCCTGCTATATCTGACATATCTAACTCTACGGTTGGCAACAGAAATATGTTATAGAGGGAATGAATATATATTACGCTAGTTACCTGCCGCAATACCATTCAGTCATGCAGTGGGAACATCTCTTGGCCGCCTTTTGTCCGCAGAGAGCGCATTTTGCTCCCCCGTCATCCATATGCTCGAGGACTTCACTTGTATAAGAAGAACTCAGGCTGGAACAAATAAAAACATCACAAACTCTCAATGACCCTTTTGATATTGAGTTTTTTTGGGTAGAAATGCAAGAGGTATATTTATATTTACACTGTAGCCAATTCCATAAGTTCCATCTTGTCGGGCTTGAAGAAGTACTGCAGCTGTGACTTGGCTATCACCTTCGACTTCTTGTGGATTCTCTTCATTATGGAAGGTTTGATCTGTGAAGAATGAGGAAAAATGTAATGCCCTTTTTGAGCAGAAAACAAAATAAATTTTCCCATTTAAAATATTACTACGTTTGACCCGACACGGGAACTCCTCCCGGTGAGACAAGCATAGTAAAATCCATTCTTATAAATGTTATCCTGAAAAAAAGTCTCGAAACATTGTATTGTAAATCTCAAAAGCCAGCCACTTTCCAACCTTCCTTTTGTCCATCTCCTTCCCCTACCCTACTCCTTCAGTTTCACAATATTCTCCAAATGGGCATGACATATTTCCACTGGCTTCGGGCAATCGGTGAACTCTCACGCAATCAGGTATCTGATAAGAAAAACTATTTTGCTTCATGATGCTCACCTGCGGCACAACTTCGACAAGCAGGGGTCGGCTGGTTGAGGCATGCGGGGAAGAGGTGTCCATCAGAGCCAGTTGGCTGAGGAACCTCTTGAGCTCTGCAAGCAACGGCAGCTGGTCCACGTGGGAGTCTGTGATCTTATACAGCAGCTAGGAATTTAAAACAGTCATCTATATCAGCGTTTCTCAACTGCCGGGCAATTTGCTGCTGGTTTCCAAATGGTTGTTGCCCATTTTAAAATGCATGAGCAAAACTTTAAACGAAAAGCATCCTTTTTTTACATAAGCTTCACACTGGAGGCCCTACGAAAATAATTTCTCTCGGGACGTATGTCATATTTGAGGATGCTGTGTGGAGGGTTTGAGGAGAGAAAGAAGTGAACATGGATCTTGACCCATGTTATAGGAGAGAAGATACACAGAGGCCGGCAAATTGTTCCACAGCCGGGCTGTTAAACTCAAGAACGAACCCTAGAAGCAACCCATTCTCATATGACAAATGTCAGCCTTGTACAAATGTTGGGCGCGCGTTTGGCATATTTCCTGACAAGGATAGCATTCCCACCTGACGCCTGTGCTCTAAAGAATGCAATCCGTTTGTTAAGATAGGGGAATTTATCAAACAGACCGTCCGTTTCTGAGTCAAGGGTGTTTTTTTTCAGATATTTTGGGGCTCCAGACCAGAGGTGGCTACCAAATTCAACATTGGGGCGCACTTGCAATTTATGCAGGGTCAGCAGTTGTGTACTATTAAAGTATCTGCGGGCCCTATACGGTACGCCTAGTTTCTGAGAGGCTAACTTGACTCTGGCTTTGATGGAGCCCCCCCCCGCCTGAGCTGGTCACATAAAGTTACATCAAGCATATTATTAAAAGAAGACATGTTGGGAAGATTGCTTTAGATGTGATTGGGTATTTGAAACATTAAATTCGACGAGGTTATTCTGACCCCGAGAGGAAATCCCCTAAAGGTAACCGTCCATTCTCTGCTTCAAAGCCCTCTGAGCCGTTAGAGTCTGCGTGCCCTTCGGCGGCTTATCAAACAAATAGGTAACATAGACTCTACTGTCATCCGCTGAACAATTAATTGGTGCACATGACAAAAGGTCATTGATGCGCAATAAAAACAAAGTCAGAGACAGAACAGATCCTTGTGGGACGTCAGTATTTAATTTTATTTTACTTATTAAACTTAAAATAATTCCACTTCATGTGGTCTAATATAAACTAAATTCTTTACAGTTTACTTTAGATATTTATATTTTCTAATACTTGTAATATTTTACTTCAAATATGCTTAATCTATTATAAATGTTAATGCCTGTATAAAGTAAAATATTTAGTGTTTTAGATTTGTTTATTTTTTTAGTATAACATCTTTTTTCTGTCTTGCAGGTGTGTGTGTAAGTCTTTATTGTAATGTAGTTAAGTCTCTAAAGTAAGGTGGTAGCAAATAGTTAATAACTTTGAAAATAAAAATTAAAAAGTTATGTAAAATTCATTTTTTAACACTCATTATACATATTTAATTCCTGGAGCATTTTCTTTATGGATTTATGTTTATTACACTTTAAAATTAGTCTCATTGCTCTATTCTGGATTATTTTGAGTTTTTTAAGCTACCTACACTACTGAGATAGAAAAAAAACAGAACAGTAGTCTATTTGTGGTGCAACAATTGTTTTATGAATTAGTAAACTTATTTTTTTTAACAAAATTTTTCGTAATTCTTCCTTTCAAGGAAAGACACCTTTTTAGCCATTTATTGTGCAAATAAAATCGGCATTTTCTTCAAGAGTCATCTTTGAGTCTAATATTATACCCAAGTACTTTATCTTATTTACCTTTTCCAAGTTTTCACAATCCATTATAACTTGATGACGTTGATCGTGCTTTCGGTTACCAATGGTCATATACTTTGTTTTTGAGATGTTGAGTTTAAGTTTGTTAATTTTTAGCCATTTGGACACATTGTTAAGACACATGATTGATTTTCTCAAGTCATCATTATTGAATGTGATGAAGATTCCGTCAGCAATCGTCTGAATCGATCTCTCTGTCAAAACATCGGCAATCCACATACAAAAGGTCCTCGGTGCCAAACCCGGTCAAAGGACTTACCGTAATGTTTCAAGCACCACCCTCAAACATGCATCACATACGTGAGAAGATCACTGTACGAGCGGTTCCTTCAGAATCCGTATTGACGATCTTTAATAATTTTATTCTTCTCGAGGTATGTTAGCAGTTCGACGTTGATCACATGTTTCATCACCTTGGACAGAACTGATGTGATCACTATCAGGTGGTAGTTGGCCAGGTTGGAGCGGTCACCCTTTTTAGGAATAGAATGAATGACTGCTTTTTTCCAACAAGAAGGCACAGAGCCACATCTGAGGGACATTTTGAAAGCTTCGTTAAAATTGGAGCTATATCTGCAGCACACCTCTACAATACCAGGGCAGGTAATCCGTCAAGCCTACTAGCGTTAACTATCCCTTAACTCCTCGTTTGCAAAATAATTTATTACGCCACAGACGCAGAGAAATCGATTGAATGTCAATGCAGAGCTTCATCTCTCCGAAATAACACTGATGTCAAGTAACGGTTATCAACTATTCTAGCAAAGACACAACAGCAGATTTTGCCACTAATTTTTCAAACTAAGTATTGCTTGTTTAAAACACGAGAAATTCCTTTATTAATAATTAATTTAATAATTAATTTACTGATCGGTTTCTGATTATTTCAATAAACAATTTTATTTAATGTTCATTCATTCTAAATCGAATCACTGTCACGACCGCATTACTGAAGTGCCGCTACATTCGCCATCCGGAATTGCCCGGTCGACAAGCACACAAGCTACCATGGGAGAGTGATCAGTGAATTCAGTGAGTTCTTTTTCCATCCACATCACACTCCTTTATTTCGCAATCGCATCATCATTTCCTGATAATTACTATCGGGAAAACGAATAATCGCCGCAACACATTTGTTCACAAAGTATAAACTGTTACACCTTTTTATTTATGTATTTCTCACCAAGACTGCTAAAATAATATTTAATCATGTATTGCATGGCGTTATGTCGAATTATGTTTGTATGTACATAGTTACCGATATTATCAATTATATCCAACCGTTGGTGTAAAATGTCGTGAATAGCATTGGGCGTTAGCAGCATTTGGTTGTTATTTGCAATGGCTAGTTACATTTGATACAGTTATAATATACATACATCATACATATTTACAAATAGAATGATTTGCGAACTTGACTAGGTTGGATCAAGTTAGGATATGCCAGGTCGAGTTTGGTCGGAGCCCTCCCGAAGCAAGTCTCCTCCCCTAACGACTTTACTAGACTAACCTTGCAGAACTCAGTCTTTCTTGAATTAGTGATTTCATAGTGGTTGTGCAAGTCAGGGTTCAGCAGAAGTCTCCAGAGAGCCAGCCAGCACATAGTCTCAGCGCGGCAGATCTCAGTATCATCGGGATTCAAACATGTCCATTTGCCTTCTGAAAAGTTAAAGTGTATAAGCCTGGTTGAACCCTCCCATAGGAATATTGTAAAGTTTGGGGACAGAGTATTCAACGCGCTGGGTCCACATTCTTGGAATTACTAAAACTGGTTTTGAAAACTTTAAGGAATATTTAAATAACCACTTTTAAAAAAAAGGTTATACATAACCAATGTAAAGCACCTTTAAGGTGGTTGAATCACCTAACGGCGCAATAATACAGGGTTATTAAAAATGATGGGACCAAATATCGTACCGCTATATTTGCTGAATTATACGTTACATGTGAATGATCTCCATAGCAATTGAAAGAGGAAGTTCGGAAGTTTCGAATCCCACCGCTAGATCGCTCAGAGTTGCGCAAACGACCGCTAGAGCGCTTGCACTACCAAGCAGTCATTTTGCACCATTTGTGAGTAAAATTGCTACTATGCAGCACAAGATATTCTGTGTTCATGATTTCTATAAAACTGAGTAAGCAACTGTAGTGCAGCGTACCTTTCATCACAATTTTAACATTGAACCTCCAACTAGAAAGAGCATTTGTCATTGGTATCACCAATTTGAGCAAACTGGATGCCTCTGTAAAGGAAAAAGCTCAGATCGACCGCGAGTACCATAGGAGAATGTGCAAAATTGAGTCCATCATCTTGAATAACCCTGTATACTCGTATAGTTGCCATCCATTATTTTTAGAAAGTACTGCCAGGTTAATGCTGTAAACTTGACTTGTATCAACCTGGCATTAGTTGTATTATTAAAATAATCAAATCACATAAAAACTAATAAAACTAATGGCCGAGATTTACAATTTAACCAATCATGTGAGATTTTTTTTAAATAACAGTATTTACAATTTTGATTTCCTCCTTTATCGTTAGCTAATATTAGCCAATATCGAAAATCGGCTAAAGTTAGCCAATTAATCAAATCAAAATTAATGCAATCCACGCGTTAACACAACACTTCTTTGTTGTTGGTTTTGAAAGGATTTCCAAAAGTAGCCGCTATTAAAAAGATTTTGCAACCGTGACACATTTTCTGCACTCTACATAGAAATCTGCCATGACGAGGGGCACTGCAAGGCTGTCCGAAACTTTTACACAAGAAGGTTTAAAAAAAAAATTGCTGGATGGACTGATGTGTGTTACGGATATATTGGAGCATGTTCCCATCTTTGTCCAGCCTCCGCCACGGCTCCATGGCCAGCATCTGCACCAGCAGCAGCGGAGTGTCGTGGCTCTCGTAAAGCCGACTCGATGCGGACACGTGGATTTTATCCATCACTTGCGCCAGACCGCTGGAATCATTTAAAAATTTATTATTTCCTCCTGTACATACATTCGTCTTTCCGAATGTATGGAAGTGAACATAAAAAAAAAATATTTAATTAATTTTTCATTAATTCCTAAATAATTTTGACATTTTAAGGTAAGATATAAATATTAAAAATACACATATAGATAAAATAATTTTTTTTAATAATCCTCTTCACTAGAAGATCCTGTGCCGAGGCAAACTGGTTATTGAATAAGGGGTGTGTCGGACATCTTGCCGCCTATTTTAATGTTGTATGTTTAGTTTTTAAGAATAGGTCTAAATTGTAAGGGAATCGGATCGTAGGGAAAACAAATGTTGCTTCACTCTCCGCAAACGCATCCGATTTCTTGTATACGTATGTAACAACGGGTGGTCTGTGGCCGATCTTGTTCGCCCAGACCACCCTGACTTAGAATGAAATAAAAATGACAGAGCGAGGTGACGTGGTGGGAGGGAGACGGTGATGTCGGGTAAACTTTCACGGCGCTGATCGATGCAGATTTTTGTATCAATGGCGCTGTGAGAGGACAACTAGGCGCCCAGCGTAGCGCTTAGTTAGCATTTGTATACAGGCCGAAAAAGAGCAACTCGTCAGTCATCCAGCGACGCTTGAACCGACATCACCTCTGCTCCACCGACCGCTCTAATGATCCTTATTCTTCTCTGACTCCCCGCTGACCCTTGGACTATCCCCCGGACTACCAACGCTCACGGAATCAGACCATCGAATGACCACGGACAAGGCACGCAAAGCAGCATCCGAGTTTGCACAAAAGTGTGTATTGTGCAAATGGATTTGTACAGCCGCTGGAGTTTTTGCACAAAAAGGAATTTTGTGCAAAAGCAAAGTGATACAAAATCGTTGTCGTTTTCTCCTTGCAAAAGGAACGATAGGTCGCCACCCCCTCCCCTCCAGCCCGCTTCGCAGATCGGGATCAGCCGGCCTCTACAGTTCGCTTGTGTGCCAGAATACGTCTGGTACAAGGGGGTTTCAGCGACTTCTATATTTCAACTTCACAGTTTGGGTAGGGTATTTTCAGTGACTTCTATGACGTTGTCTTAAGAACACTAGCCAGTTTTTCTTCTGTTAATTCCATAAGCCAAGTTTTGCTGGACTTAGTGGGAGTTTTTTGTATAATTTTACAGCTAAAAATTCTGATCTTCTTTGTCCAAAAGTAGTATTACACTTAGGCACATTTACTTGTTTAGCTGCTTTGTTCTGGTATTATGATTATGAGGAGTGAATTGGAACTGACGGATATCTTGAGGAATTTAAAAATAATATTTTAAAATCCAGACAAGCAATTAAGTACCTACCCACCTTGAATTTCAGCATACAATTATTATTTTATATTTTTATTCTATACATACTAGCTGATGTATACCCGGCCTTGCTCAGGTTTATATAAAGTTATGATGTTGTGAATTCTTGCTTGTCATTAGGGTGCCATAATTGATTTGTCAGCGAAAGTAACTATCTCCAAATAAAGAAACATTCATTTGAATATTTTATGTCATTCCAAACGTTTATTTTTTCATAATGTATCTAAATCATAAAGTTCTTAAGTAGGTACCTACTTGTGTTTTCCGTTTTGAAAATATTATACGCAAAAAAACCTTCTTCTTTTGAATATGCAATCTGTGATCTTCAAATGATCAGAGTATCAAAGAACTTTTAAAATTTTCGCCCACTACTAAATTATTTAGAATTTTACTAACAGTGCACAAGTATGTTGGTGTCAAGTATTTAGGATAACGCATTAATTCTTTTTATGATTATGAATACGAGATGACTCACCTTATAATGGTCAAACAGCGGATTGCTATATCAAATTGCAGGTCCTTTTGTTGCGACAAAAGCTCCTTGATTATATCTTCACTGGGCATTGTTGATGTTGCTTTGTCTTCCAAATATCCACAGCTGAAATGTGTCCAATTTTTATTAATAATAAGAATATTTTTGCATTGTAATTTACTTTCTATTGTGGAGGTTTATTTACTTACTTAAGTAGACCAATGAGCGAAGTAATCATTTCCATACTATAGTCAATAATATCAACCAAAATGTCCGCCATTGCACAACATGCTTCTTCGTCAAATAGGATGATTTCCAAAAGTCCAACAGCTACGGTTTCATGATAAAGCTGAAAACCATTAAAAAATTATTAAAATTCATTAATAATAACTATTTTGTTAATTGTCAACAGAAAATAGCAAATATTTCTTATTTAAGAGAACGTACCACAGCATAAAGTAAAAATGTATGAGACATTTCCGGATCCAGCTCAAGGATTTTTGGAAAAATCTTTTGCCTCCAAATTGAAATGCATATAGCTTCATGAACCAGTAAAGGAGCCTAAAATAGTAGTGAAAAATGTCAATAATCAATATTAAAGCATAAAATAAATGTTTAAAAATCATATATTTACTATTATTGCAAACCTTTCCATGTGAAATCAGGGCATCTTTTGTAAGTTCTTCTGAATAGGTAGCACCTTCCAAAACCGCTTGTTGATGTAGTTTTTGGAAGCGATGGTGCCATTCAACCCAGCTAAAACACATTAAACCGAATGCATTATCTCTAATAAGTAATAATGTTTTAATAATAAGAAGTGAACAATTACCTTTTGCTTCCAATAAGATCTATACATGATGGTTCTGCACTTGTTACAAATATTTCTAATTCTCCTGGTTCTATTGCCTTTATTCCAAGAGGGTTATCCATGTTGAAAAACTTACAGTTTATAACGTATAAGCTATATTATTATATAAATGCAGGAGCAAAAATTATCTCAATATCTAATAATGATATCAATATTGATCAAACAAATCGTTTTGTTTTACACAATATACTATTTTCGAATTTTCCACATAATGTTCATAAATGTTCCACTTCCGATATATACTATTTCTATGCATTTTATGTTTTGCTAAAAATTGTAATGCTTAATCCATATATCATTTAGATATTGTATCAACGAATAGTATGAGAAATATCTCTACAATTCCATAAATTTATTAATTATTATCGAATAAATTTTGAGTAATGTTTTTATTAGGAAATTACTCAACGGGATGAACTTGATATAGCCTTTTGTAATCACCTAAAATAAATGACCGAATTCACCGAAATATTTAGATTTAAAATGTGCATTTTAAATAATAGGAATTCCCAGATTAGACCGGCCATAAAATGAATTTAGTACAAAGGCTAGCCGAACCTATTGTTAGAAAAATCGTAACTAAAATAATATAATCTTAACTGATATTTTGGGAAAGTCCGCAATTCCTTTGGAATTTTATGAGACGGCAATAAACACCTCAAAGAAATTGAGCCGCCCGACGGAACAAAGGCCGCTGAACAATGCGGGTTAAAAGATAATACCTACAGGTAGACAGGTAGACAGAAGAACAGTGGGCTCTAGGACAGTCAGGTGCAGTCTTCCACCGAGGAAGCACAGTCGAGTGAAAGCTTCCACCGAGGAAGCACGAGTCGGGTGCCGTCTTCCACCGAGGAAGCACGAGTCGTTGCAAGAGTCCGCCCAGGACACACAGCCAAGTGAAACCTTCCGCCCAGGAAGGTTCCTATTCTCGCTCCTTGAAGAGGCCGCCCAGGTTCTCTGACGACGAGGGAATTCTACGCTTCCATCCCAGAAGGAAGTAACTGATCTTCGCCCTTCGGAGATCAACATCGGAGACCGCCCATGCCTCTTATTATCGCCGCGTTGCACCTACTCCCGATCCGGAGGTACACGAATACGTAGTGCGAACGCGAGGACTCTACATACAACGCAGCCACTGGACCCTGGACAGCCATCACCAAAATGGGAAGTGCCTCTGACTCTAATGATAATTTCTCCCACAATGTCAGCCAGTGAACCTCTAATTTTAACTACAAAGACTTTAACAGTAGAATTAAGTAATTACCTAAGTCAGTGAACCTCTAATTTTAAGTACAAAGACTTTAACAGTAGAATTAAGTAATTGCCTAAGCCAGTAAACCTCTAATTTTAAGTACAAAGACTTTAACAGTAGAATTAAGTAATTGCGTATCTAGTTTTATTGAATTGTCTAATTAAGTTTTACTCTAGTTTTAAGACTAACCCCACGACTATCAAAATAAATTACTTGTAACTACCTAAGATCGCATTTCTGTTCCTCCCTTTTTGCGTTATTCCTAGAATAATACCAACTGCCCGACGCACCGTCATATCAAACTAACTGGGCAGATGACAGGAATGTTGACCATCTGTAGATTTTAGATTTTTGTCTATGATTATTAAAATGGTTGTAGCCGGTTTGACGTTTTGCTGCGGCGGGTTTTTGAAAAATGCGAAAAACATACGATTTTATAAGTGGGAACATCGATTATATTCACAACAAAATGTTCTCAAAAAGGCCACCAGCTACACAAGCACCATATTATTGCCCAAAACTGAATATCCCGCCCGCCACAAAGCCGTGAAGAGAGTTCAGGTTGACAGCGACATACATAAGGTTAGGTTTTTATATTTGCAATCATAATATTTATTAGAATTGAATCAGCGCCCAGTATCTAATGAATATAATTTTTAAGGAAGTTTGAAGTATCTTAAGGTTATGTCTTTAACATTTTCAGAATTCTGCACAATGTTTTGTTTCCAAAAGGAGAGAAGATGTAGACGAGGAGTGATTTGAAAGTATCTGGTGGCATCGCGTATAAGATGAGCTGCTGTGTTTATCTTTTAATATATTTATGTTTTATAGGCTGCAGATTTTGAAGGTTTATACTGTTGGCAAAGAGATAATTTGAAAGGACCAGATTATATCCTGCACGATGGCCCCCCTTATGCCAATGGAGATCCACACATGGGGCATGCAGTTAATAAAGTAAGTAAAATATTCATTTTAAATTATTGAAGGAAGGAACTAAAACCCCTTAGTAAAATTTTCGCCTATATGAACATTCATCCATAGGAGCGGAATCCAGATTGCACCTGTGGAATACTTAATACAAAAATTATTCTGTGTTATGTGGTCAAAGGCATCTCCAGAGCTTAGACATTTGTCATTTGGAGCAGCACTCCTATAATTAGCATCTAATAGTACACAACTGCTGACCCTGTACAAATCGCAAGTGCGCCCCATTGTAGAATTTGGCAGCCACCTCTGGTCGGGAGTCCCAAAATATCTGAAAAAAAACCTTGACTCTGTGCAGAAACGGGCGGTCCGTTTGATAGATTCGCCTATCTTAACAAATGGAATGGCAATCTTTGGAGCACAGGCGTCAGGTGAGAATGCTGTCCTTGTTCTACCGGTATTTTAATGGAAGATGCTCCGAGGAACTAGCGTCATTGATCCCTTCAGCACCGGTGCATAGTCGGGAAACACGCCAAACGCGCGCCCAACATTTGCACACGGTTGACATTTGTCACATGAGAACGGGTCGCTTCTACGACTCGTTCTTGTGTTCAACAGCTCGGCTGTGGAATGATCTGCCGGCCTCTGTGTTTCCTCCATCCTATAACATGGGTCTCTTCAAGACCCAAGTTCACTCCTTCCTATCCTCTAAAAGACCCTCCACACAGCATCCCCAAAGATGATATAGGCCTTGAGGGAAATTATTTCCTCCTCGGTCTCCTGTGTAGGGTTACTGTAAAAAAAAAAAAATCATTGTGGATGTGATGTTCGAACTTGTATGAAATCTGCAGATTTTTTTTTAATGTGAAATAAATACCTCACCAGAATTCCGACTGCATCCCACTGTCCGGAGCCAGTGGAACTATGGCATCCCCAGTTAGAGTATGTTGTGAGGCTGAAGGGATTGGGGAAGGAAATGAGATGGGGTAGATGAATTAATTGTTTTTGTGTTTAATTTGTAGAACTCTATTTAATTATTATTTTTTTAAAATTTAATGTATATCTAATTTAATAACGTTATTATTAAGTTCTGCAAGTATTTTTAGTTTTTATTATTGTGACAGCTGTTTCGGCCGTCAATGCCATTTTAAAACTGTTGAATGCCGAAACAGCTGTCACAATAATAGAAACTAAAAATACTTGCAGAACATAGTAATAATCATCATAATAATCCATAACTTGATCACGCTTCAAACGCGACGCTTAATATTTGATCAAATATTGTTATTTAAAATTATTAATAATAGTCTGGACTCGCCAGAACTCATTAACTTTATAAACTTTCATATACCATCTAGAACAACCCGACAAACTGATTTTTTTTATTTGCCCGCATGCAGGACCAATCTCAGGATAAATTCTCCAATTCCCCGTATTTGTGCGCAATATAACGCACAATTTCACAATATCGACATTCTTCACAATACCCTCTCAAAATATCGAACCGCAATAATACATACAACCATAAATTGTGATGCACGCCTATAAAATGTATCGAGAGCATCTCCTGTCTCGATCCTATCTTCCTCTTCCTCTCCTCCTTTACTTCTTATTTTGTTTTTTGTAATAAAACATACTTACTTAACCACTTTTAGCATAAGAAACTTGTACTAAAAGCTGTTTGTTTCTTACAAATAAATAAATAAATTATAACATTATTAAATTAGATTTACGTTAAATTTAAAAAAAAAGGGGGGGGAGATGAAGGTTGTTAAGATTAACTTTGGGAAAACGTAATACTTGCAACGAAAGTGAAGCACAATCATTATTGACTGCACATAACTTTTTTGTTGTTTTATTGCTGTGAAGTAAAAAACATTGCTATTTCCCACATTTCTACAAGTGAACCAGAAATTGCGAGGGTTGCTGCAACGCTGAATTTGATTGATATTTCTTTCCATTTTCAGATCCTTAAAGACATCACCATCCGTAACCAGGTCATCCGGGGACGCCGCGTCCACTACATCCCCGGCTGGGACTGCCACGGGCTCCCCATCGAGCTCAAGGCCCTTAATGCGGACAAGAAGGACCCCAAGGTAGTGTATTTCCACCAAAAAAGCTTACAATTACCCCGAGGACTGTTGTACATGGGTTTTGTTGTAATGCAAACATCAATTTTGTTTATACAAGTAATATTAAATCTGTTTTTATTATATGTAGCGTGTAATAAAATATAGCAATAATATATATATGGCCCTGAGGGGCTTTTGCCATCTACGGGGATTCTGTGTGCAGGGTCTCCTTGAGGAAAGAAAGGGGTGAACCTGGTTCTTGAAGAGACCCATGTTTTTGGAGGGACGAAACACAAGAGGCAGGCAAATCATCCCACAGCCGAACGGTTGAACACATGAACGAATCGTAGAAACAACCCGTTTTCGTATGGAAAATTTTAACCGTGAAGAAACATTGCGTGCGTGTTTGGTGTGTCTTCCGGCTGTATACCGGTGCCAAAGATATTAATGACACTAGTTAATCAGAACGCCTTCTTTTAAAATACCGGTAGAACGAGAACATCGTTCCCATCTGATGTCTGTGCTCTAATGATTGTAATATGTTAGTTAAAATAAGGGATTTATCAAATGAACCACCCGTTTCTGCACAGAGTTAAGTATTACACGGCTTTCTAATAATGTAAATAAGTTTATTATAATGGAATTCAACCATGTATTATCAGTTGCAAAAATGGAAATTTTAAAACATGGCTTTCTAATCTACGTGACAGCTACAAGTGCAGTTCCATATAGTTATTCCGGGGCTCAGCCTGTCGGGGGAACATTTCCCCCAGTCTTGTCTTGAAATCATGATATTGTGGACTGGGCTCAGTTTTTAAATTTATTTTTGTTGTGATGACCTCGGGTTGTAGGATAAATAATATGCCATCATCCACACGAAGCACTATGTTTTAATTAAGAATTTGTTCACAATTATAATACGAGGAGAATCGAATAGCCAGGAGGCGCCATTATTCTCAGTTCCGTTTGTTATTCCAGTCTTTGGCCAGTCCGTAAACTGGTTGCTAATGTAAACAAACTATAATATTTGTTTATCTTATAAATGTCTCAGTGACATCTCTGTTTTATGGCTAGAACTATTACAATATTGTGCAGTCAAATACTGTAGAAATACTAATACATCCAGCTCTTGACATTTACCGTACATTGAGATGGCAGCATGCTTAACTAGCGCCCTCTAGCAGCCCGAGTTTACGAATTGGGTTTTTCACATATGTTAAT
>JAHDVE020011711.1:0-26099 GCA_022606495.2 Halesus radiatus
TAGTTTGTTTCTAGATCACTAGTTATAAATTTTAGCTGTAAGCCATTAGTAATAAATCTTAGATGTAAGTTATTAGAAATCCGAAAGTTATAGGTTAGATGCACTATGTTGTAAAGAGTCCTTGAGGTGATTTTCCCACGAAGACGGCGCTATAGAAATAATTAATTAATTATTATTATTATGGACCTTGATGTAGCGGGTTTAAAACCATGTCAGAAGTCGAAATAACAGAAGAGAATGTATGAGACGATGTATGAATGTGAATGAATCAAGAAGTGTATGCCAAGATCGAGTTGTTTGGCGGTCCGTCCTCTCTGCCCACCCCTGCGGAGAAACGGCGTGATGGTTAGTTAGTTAGATAGTTAGAGAACTGGAAAATTCGCGTTATTTTTCGGGAAAACGGTTTTTTTTGCAACAAAAGTGGTGTATATATTTTTTATCAAATATTATGTTCTTTTTGATTGATTTTTTGTGTTACCTACTTACTATTTATTTATTATTAAATCGAAAAAAGAATGGCAGTACGCGGCGTTTTCGACATGAAGTTAGTTGCGTTCCATTTTACGGCTTTTCAAGCATGTTAAAACCATAGACAAAATATTTATAATGTACAATATTACTTTCTTATTTTAAAATACCAGAATATCGAGTGAAAAATATGAAAATTCGCAGTTATTACCCGAAAATTGCGAATTTTGAGTGAAAATTGCAAAATACGCGTTTTTAGCGTAGAATTAATTACACGTAAAAATTCGCGTTACCACAAAGGCGAAATGTTCAGGTCTCTACTGATTAGTAATTTACTAACAAATATTTATGGAGTTCACCCTTTTACATGAACTGAAAGTCTTCCTGCAGAATGGGTGGTCCATAACAGAGGAACTAATTAGTTTGAAGTGTTTAAAATATCAGACGAGTGGTTGTTTAGTGTTTAGTACCGGAAGTGGAGTGGACACGTGTAATTTAGTATTCGAGGATGAGATACTAATATGTAGGTTACACGTAGCCAGTAGCAAGGCTAGCGATAAGTGGTAACTAAATCACTGCCCTGAGAAAAGTGTCGTCCACTCGCGCAATTAAAGTAAGTGATTTGGTAAACTCTTGTATACCTATGTAGTAAACATGATTGTGCGCGTGTCCAAAGAGCGCCACAATAGCCCCTACCTAACTACAATGATGCGGATTCTAATTGGGGAAACTAAATTGGTACTTAACGGTAACTTACTACTTATTACTTAGCGTACTGTCCACATGCGGACAGTTACTTAAAATCAACAAAAATCAACAAGTTTCATTCCCCACACGATGCAATCTCTATGAACAAAATTAATGTACTAATTAAATAAAAAATAAATGCATTAAAATTATAAAAAATAGAAAGTTTCTTAAATCTCCCGAGAAAACATGTTTTTGTGGATACGAGATTGAGTCAGAATAGTGACGATATTATGTTAGAATTTAATTTAATTTTGAATGCTTAAATTCATATTTTAGATGGTATGTGATTACAAATTACATAAAGAAAGGGGAAGATATGATGACTTTAAAATAAGCACCTATGGATTATGGACAAGGGAAGGAAGAATATAGATGCAATGTTGCAATCCAACAAAGATTAATGCTCATATTTTCTCTTCTTCTTTAAGAGTTTTCGTTCCTTTATTGCTTTATGATCTCTAGTAATATATTTTTTTAATATTGTTAACTATGCTTATATGTAATATTTACATTTAAATTCACTTAATATCAACAACAACAAAAAATTAACTTAATTTATAATTTCCGAACAAAACCATATACAATGTGACCTTAGAACGGGGTACCCCAGTAAGGTAACACATTTTTTTTATATTGTAAAAAATTACATTTGAATAAATAAATAAATACAAATTCAATTTTGGCAGTAAACTCCAAGAAATTGTTCGCGTGAAGAGCATCGGCATTATTCGAAATTCCAAGGACGTATCTTCTACGACGCGTCGGTTGAACATCAATACAGGCAGCGGCTCTCGTAATGAGCACTTCAACCAATATTCTCCAAAGACCAATAAAAGCATTATTTGACATGTTTGTTTTACACGGTCCCCAGGCTCTGGCCCAGCTACAGGGCACAGAGGATACCGTTTAATTTTTTTTGTGAATTCTTAAAGATGTAGTTATCTTTATTGAATAAATCTAGTACCGACGCTTCCTAGATATAAATTGACGAAATTAAGTACATTTTCTACGAGTAATAATGGCCTAGAACTTTATAGTGTCCCTCTGTACCCCACCCTCCCTTATACAATACTCGTAATTTTCGTAATTTTTTGTCATTTTTTAAGGAATGCATTGCATTGCACTACCTCTGGTTACCTTCTAAAATAAATTATTATTATTATAATACATATATCACAAAGTAAATCGTATTAACCACAGATCACTAGAAATGTTTGTAATAAGGTTGAAGTAAGTACAAAGCATCCAATAGTATTGATCCATTTATTTATTCAATATCAAAATATCACAGTTTAACATCTTGTAATAAGATTTTGAACATTTGACGGTAGAACAATACTTGTATAATACATATACAGAATAGATAGTACAAAATTCAAAATACTTATAAAACATTTTCAATAATTTACGTCATTAGACCAGTTTGGCTACAAAACATACATGCCAATCATCAAAGTGGAACATAAAAATAATAAATAGCAAACGCCGTACAAGAATTATAAATCTCAATCTAGTGAAATACACAGCAGGTTTTCAACACAAGTTCAAAGCACACTCGTACCAGTCACGTACGAAGCCATGAAGTGCGGCGTCTTCTTCCTCTGTGACGTCTTTCATCAATCTCCCCCTGGATTATATATTGGGTAATCTTGTATTTCTCGTTCCCCATAATTCAACCAAGTTTTCTTCAGTTTATAGCTAGTATAATTTCACAATTTATTCTTGGTCATTCGACGGAAAACTTCTAAACTGCTTACCCTACCGGTCCAAGGTGTTTTGAGGATGTGCCTATATCTATAACAACATTTGCAATCCCTGTCGAGTTAAAATGTCATAAATCATAACTAGTGCAAAACAACATATAAATAGAATCAATGAAATTACTAACAATATGATTTGGGCATCAAGTACTTAACTAACTTTTGCTGTATGTAAAGTACCTAAACCATTATTATTAAACAATATAATTTCGGTTGTGATGTATGCACGTAACATTCTAATTCTAAAAATCAATTCAAAATACATAATTCTTATTTTCAGTACGTATAATGAATTTATGCGGCAGTTCTTAAACTAGTTGGTGGTGTAATGGTCAGCATATTTGCCTTCCAAGTAGTTGACTGGGGTTCGATTTTATTGAAATAAATACATCTATTTTAATTTTTATGCAAAATTTAAGCTTCACAAATACCACCATTTTTAACGGGTCTGCGCTAATAATAATATAAATATATCTATCTTTTGGCAATGACAATGTAACTGATAATATAATATTATGATTGTAGAAGGTACAATCAAAATGTAGCGCGCAAAAGTTGCAGCAAAAACACTTCCCAATATTCCTCCCTTCCCAGTGTTTCTTTCACGACACAACACTCCGCAATATCGGGGACCACAGACTCGATGGCTACTGGCAGTGGGGCAGAAACAAATCTGGTACCTGAATGGTGAATAAATTCAATATAAAAAATTCGTATGAAGTCCTAAAAATATTGTTACGTTCAAATGTAAATAATACTAGTATCATTAATTTTGCAACGAGGCTTACTGCTTTACAATGCGATAGTTTACTATTTAACATCCCCGCAGATTATTTTTTTTAATATTCACGACGATACATTGCGAAATAATGCATTTGCTTGCTGTATGTTTGTTTACAATATTCTGAAGTAATTATGATTTACAATAAAACTACTGTTTTACATGGGTAATTATTTTACAAACATTCGTGCAGTAAGTATTATTGATATAATATTTATACATAAGCGATCCCTTTGAAATCCTTATTACAAAATATGTTATTATTGAGACAAATACACCAGGTTGGGTCACCTTTGTTTCCCTAGAATATAGGTATTATTGTTTACGCAAAGTTTTACGTAGTGTTTTGTCAGAAATAAAAGGATCTCGGTTACCTCTTCCAAGGAGTGGATGGTTTGACGACATTGTGGCATTCGGGACACAAATGTGGAAGTTGTGGGGGAATTGTAATCCTCCCTCGTCTCCTCTATAAATTCGTTTACACCTATAAGGCCCGGCATGTTGCACTAAGAACACTGACACTTCACTGAATAAACGTTGACACTTCTACATTGACATTTCTAAGTTTCAAGTAAATCGAATGATCACTTGTCAGAATGAAATGACACTTGCACACTGATACTACATTATTTCAACACTTAATATTTATTTTTAGCATCGCGTACCATATATTTTGGCTCGATTTTTTCGGAATGCGACGAACACAGCACCAACACGCTTGTCGATAATCTCAAACTGCCAAAATGGTACGAGAAACGACCGTGGCGCCCTGCTTCGTTGTTCTCTCTCGAGTAAAAAAGTAACTAAAATATGGGAAAGAGACATCTATGAACGAAAAAAGCATGTAATGATTCCGATATTTTTACTTTATATTTTCCTGATCAAATTGGAAAAAAAGCAGCTCCCAGCTCACCGTGATATTGCTATTATTAGCAATGCAACTTAAAAAAGTTTTAATTATATAATTTAAAATACACTTTGTCTATACCACTTTACTTAAAATATATAAATATTTCTACACGTTTCGATAGCAATGCTATCATCTTCAGGAATAAATGAATACTGAAGATGATAGCATTGCTATCGAAACATGTTGAAAATACACTTTGTATGTACCACTTTACTTAAAATATATAAATATTTCTACATGTTTCGATAGCAACGCTATCATCTTCAGGAATAAATGAATACTGAAGATGATAGCATTGCTATCGAAACATGTAGAAATATTTATATATTTTAAGTAAAGTGGTATATACAAAGTGTATTTTCAATTATATAATTAATAATGATGCCACAAAGTTATCAATCATTTGAAGAAATTATAAAAAAGTTTTGTTTAATCGGAATCGTTACCATCACGGCAGTTATCACTCATTGGGAAAAGACGCAGCCTTTTCACCCCCAATTTGAAACGGGATTTTTATTTTTTTTTGTTTCTCCTTTATTACAATATTCATACTCTTGAGATTTGTAAAATAGATGAGCTTCTTTAATTGTCGCTTACTTCAACTATTATTTTCAAAATTGAGATAGATTTGAGAAGTATTATTCGTGGGAATATTATTATTAATGATATTTACGTTTATCGTTTGGCAACACCACTTTGAAAATGTCAGATGTACAAAAAGGTATGTAGTCATATGACCAGTTAGGAAATTACTTATTTTGCCGTAGATTTTATATTATTGGTGTTTTTTTGATTTACAGATTGCGCAAAAATCTGGATGAGATTATTTGACCATCGACCCTTTCTGAATCAAGTTTATGCTGAGAGAATTTGAAGTAAGTGGAACACTCATGAATTTATTGTTATCCGAGTTTCGATTTTACCAATCTTTTTATATTTGAAATTTGAATGCCTCACAACATCTCTAAGTGACAAATGACACATTATTTTTTGCAGGAAAAAAGGTCAGACAGGGAGATAGAAAATTTATTTTCCGTCATTGAAAACGCTATTGAGATTAAGGATAACCAAATTGAAAGATTAAAACATCTCTCTTCTGCCAATTTACCAATACTAACTAGTAAACTTGATGAAGCTTTGGCTATCTGTGACAAAATTCACAATATTGAACTAGAAAAGGAAAAGGTTGGTGTTTTCATCTGGTTGCAATATGTCATTTTTCAAGCTCTTTATTCATCATTTCAAAGTTCTCTTATCAAGCCCCTTCTTCGTTTTCGTCAAATACATGAAACTGTATGGCTTGCTAGCTGGCTTTTCTTAATAACATATTATTTTTCTCATTGGCAGGAAATTACATACATTGTTGGTTCCACTGTCTAACTAATCACATTTCTTCATTTTAGGATTCGACACTCGAACAAAATCGAACGGGTAGAAAGAATGAATGGTCACTTTTTATTGAAGATATCTCCCAAAAATATGTAAGAATAGATAATGCCTTTGAACAAAAAGAAGAAGAATTAAAAGACTTTTACACCGATTTAGAACATAAACTTAATCTAACGACCAATTAGGTTATTTGGCAGTTTAATAATATTCACAATGGATACAATAGGATCTATACAAGATGTGTCTATGAGGATCCTACCATCCAAAAAGCTTGAGCATTTTATGAATAATTTAAAATTAAGAAATGACACGCCTTCATCCATCAGAAAATACATTGCTGCAGACCAAAACCAAGATTCTCTGAATAAACATGCTAGTAAAGTTGTCGATAATAGATCTTATTTGAAATCAAAAGACCTGACTTTGTTGAAGAGTATTTTGAAAACTGAAACTGATGAAAAAATTATCATTCCAGAAGTAAAAGAGCAAACTGACATTAAAGAAAAGAAAGAAAAAAATGATGCACAGAAAGCTTTACTCAAGGAAAGGTTGGACTTTATTAAAGAAAATTGTGATTTTAATATAGAAAATCTTGGTTTAAAGATGGAACAAGATGTAACCGGGGAAAAAACTGATGTAAAAGAGAGAGAAGCTGAAATCGTACCAGAAAAAATATATTTAAGTATCAGTGATTTGGAGTGGCTTTCAACGTACTTGGAAGCTTTAAGAAATGATGGAGAATGCATTTACCTACACGAGCTGTTGGAAGGTTCTGATATACTTCTCCCAGAGAACGAGGTTATTAAGAGGAATCCACAACTGGAGGCGAGGTGCGTGAGATTAAGGAAAGAGCAATCCAACAGAGTCTACCGCTCCATGACTAAGAATGTGGACAATGTGAGGGTGAAGCAACCCGAAGAAACTATTGCATACCAATGTAAGTGACTTGTAGAATCATCAACTGTTCAAATGATCTGATATCAGATTATTGGAATTTCCTTTCTCATATTATTTTACCATTTCAGTAAAGGGAATGAATCGGCAACTGATAGCTATCGGCCAGTTTGTCCTGTCCGTGGGAGCCGGGTTCCTGTTTGGCTTCACCGGTGTTGAGCTGATGATCGGCTCCTTGGACTTTGGCTTCCGTCTCCTCCTCGGAGTTATGTGTGCCCTCATCATCGCCCTGGCGGAGATATACTTCCTCGCTAAGAAACTCAATGAGGATCTATCCATCGGGGACACAATTCAATTGGGAGGACCACCCGTCTACCCAGGAGATACAAAAGAACATAAGGACTGATCTCCTCTTTCATATACAATTTTCCAATTACACATATAGATTGCTTTAACAATAATTTATTCACATTACATATATTAATATTTGTACTATTGTTTGTATTCGATTCCATATTATATTGTACTAAGCATTATCTTTATTTACTGTAATAAAACAATTACATATATCATTATTAGAAACAATTTACTTTCATTATTCACAGAAAATTGTGGCTTCTCCACTCAGCTATGCAAATATGTATTTATTTCAGGTAAGGAGGAACCTAACAAGATTTTTTGTTAGTGGCTGCTTTTATGCACATCAGATAGGGAACTCCTTAATTTGTTCTCCCATTCTAAAATTAAAATTCATCAGACTATCTAATCTTTTTACTTATATAATCACCAAATTAACCACTACTATATAGACACAACGGACCTGTATCAAAGGGGATTTTGTCTGAGCTTTACTTATCACAGGAACACCTATCTTATAATATAAAATTCACGCATCGGTGCGCAAATGCATCCACTGCCCGCAACACTGTAAATAACTAAAAGTGTAAAAAATAAATAAAAAATGGTAATATCCATTAGAAGCTTCTTACGCTTTTTAAGGTCATTTTATAAACATTTTCCAGTCCTAAAAATTAAAAGTATTTCAAATAAATGCCAACTCTTCTTGTGCCACCAATCTTCTAATAAATGAAACATCAGTAGAAAAATAGAAAAGAAGGATAAAATAGCAACTGTAAAATATCATCTCTATACTTTAATTTTCTAATAAAACTGTTCAAGCGACCTGCCAGGTAAGTATGTTTTTCTGTATCTGTTTGTGCATAATTAGGTAAAGAATAGGAATTAAGATTTCTACAGCGCCTTTGAGGTGATTTTTCACAAAAATGGTGCTATACAAGTAATCCAATTATTATTATAATACATTACAGGTAGATATGGGGCCCCACTGGATAGACAGTGATTTAAAAAATGAAAATGTTTTTTATATTTTGTTTACTGACGCAATTGACTCTGAACTTTGTCAGTTTGGAGAATTGTCACAGATAATGCAGTTAACAGAGAAAAATTATATTCACATGTATATTTGTAACCAAGTAAATGTCTAAGATACCCCACCCCAGTGTGTGATGGCTGTATTGTTCATTATCCGAAGGTATCAATTGGCACACGTGCTTCATGTTTCAGAGTTTTTTCGGGTAGGAGCTGGTGCACCAACATTTATGTACAAACGTCGATTTGCATAGTATCTGTATGAACATGTTTTGTCAGTATTTGAAGGATAAATGGGTCCAAATAAAACATTAGTAGAAGACTGATTAGCTGAGAATAAAATATTTATGTTTAACTTCAATGGACATACTCAGTATTCATTACACTTTATTTTTCCAATAATCATTGTCAATTAAAACCATGTCAAAATGATAATTTTATAGACAAAATTGTTTCCATTTTTTTCTGTTGTCATTCCTATAAAATAAGATAGTTCAGACTAAAAACTTCACACTGCATTATAAAATTATATAGTAATAAATGATAAACTTGACACTAAAAAATAATATAAAAGTAAAAATAGTACAAATAAAAATGGTTTAAATCTAAAAAATTGTTTGACTGAGTATGGAAATAAAATGCTGAATATAATTAATGTTATAACATCAACTATAATCTAAATTTTCACTTACGGGGATTTGAAACATGATTATAACGCTACGCGGTCACAGATGGTGTCAATTTAAATATTTTAGAAAAAAATACTTTAAGCATGTAATGCTTTTAAATATTGAAATGAATTGTTTGTTAACGGGTGTACATATGGAAAATGGAATATGAAATGGAATAAATTATTATTGTGCAGATAGCTGAATTTCTCAAAAATACTTCTAAAAATATTGTATAAGTTAGTGCAATAAAATATTGTATTTTTATAAGTTTCTTGAAGGAATTCAGGTTTAAACCTGCAATACCAAATTGTTCCATTTAATATTTCGTATGTACACCCGCCAACGAACAATTTGTCTCAATATTTAAAAGCATTACATGCTAAGTATTTTTTATAAAATATTTAAATTAACACCATCTGTGACCGCATAGCATTATAATCATGTTTCAAATGTTCTTAAATTATGAGAAGCATATTCGCCCATGGAAATGGCATAAAATATGTGGATTTACAATCCACAAATTCAATACAATATATATTTTTTTAATAAAGTACTAAAATGGCGAATAAAAACTTAATTCTTGTGCTCTTTTGTAAAAAAAAATGTCTAGGCTCATTTTCAGAATTTGTAGCGGCATAATAACTTTTATAAACAGGATTATAGTTTAAAAGTATTTGACACACCATATCAAAAACATTTTAATATAAATAATTAACACCCGGTGAGATAATTTTGCGAAAACCCTTTTAAAGTTTATTTCATTTAGCCTTTGTAAATCTCTAATAAATATAAAAACCCTCACCGAGATGAAATCAGTTGTTTTTAACCCTTCCATTTGAAGGTACATTGCAAAATACAAGCCCAAAGAAATACTTTTGTAGAAAAACCTGAAATTTGTAGAATTCACGTGTAATTTCGTTTAAATAAAATCGAAAGTGACTTACATACATAAAAATTGTGTAGATTCACAAATACTTTTAATTAAAAAAAAAAATAATGTTTTTATGGTAACAAATTTATAAACTTTTACAGGTAACATCAATAATGAACTATCAAACAAATAATATATATTAAAATTAACTTATTGAAGCTTTATACTTCGCAAAAAAAAAAAATATATATAATGTATCTGAGAAAACATTTCTACACACATTTAGACAATAAGTAGTACCATATTGATTATTTTATTTACATATCGTCAAAACAGACGTCAAAGTGAAAATAGAAAATTGTTTACCTTTTTGGCATAATATTCTATAAAATTCCAGACTTTTATAATTTACTCCTTTAATTTAGTGGTGAAATTTTCCCAATGAATTTGTATTTAATATTTAACTAGATTCTCAAACTTTTGAAATGCCAAAACTATGAATGCAAAATATCAGTATACACAGTCGACTTATAGTTGGCGCTTACACGTACATATTTATATTTCAGATAATTTTATGTTCTTTAGCGAAAGATCAAATATTTAAAACTCTTATCATAAAAAAATATATGACTTAATTTAGCAGTGAATTGTATAATATGATTGTGAAAAATTTGTCTTCAATATATAACGCGAGCGAAATATACATCAGTGTAAAATAATATGTATTTTATTACATATACATATTTTTAAACACTCAATAAAAGTAAAAACTTTGTCATCGTAAATTTTGAACGGCAGTTATAATTTTAAAACTTTAACAGAAAAAAAATGCCTTTAAAACTGTAATGAGGGTTTTTTTATACTTATTCCTAATAAATGTATCATTTTATAAAATATATGAATATTCAATATAATATATATAAAGATAGGCAACTTTAATAGTTCGGGATTGAATTGTTCAATGCACCTGTGAGTAAATAACCCTAAATCCCACAAGCAAAATTATAAGGCTTCAGGGAAACATAAGAAAACGAACATGAATATTATTTACGTGGTATTTTTACATATTTCACTGTTTGTCCCATATTTTTAGGTTTTATAAATTTATTTTTTAAGCATTGTAAAATTGAAAAATGCGTCTGTAGGTTTGTTATGAAAAATTGCCCTACGTTGAATTTATATGGGGCAATATTGAATATTACTATTTCTGTATGTTGTCTATGGTCTACTGGAAATTTCTATAGTCAGACATTTTAAAAAAGGCCGATTTTAACCTAGATGTTTAATTTTTTGTTAGAAAAATATATTTTTAATTTCAGTTGCAGACTGTCGAAATTGAATGCTCTGAATTTGAATATTTATTATATTTAACCCAAAAAACTTGTATTACATTGGAAAGATACTTTCTTTATCTACATCTATCAATTAGAAGTATCTATTGATAGATGTAGATGTAATTAAAAGAAAAACCCAAAACACAAAACAATATATTTGCATTAAAAAACGATTTAATTAAAAATATCACGACTTGAAAATAGCTTTAATTAAATAGAGAATTTAAATATAAACACATTGATATATGATATGTAACAGAAATCATATAAAATAAATACTTACTGCATTTTTTACGAGAGCGGTCAATCATTGCGAAACACGTTTTAAAAAATGGCATCTAGAAACTGATAATTTTTTTTTCAAATATCCAAGAAACTTACAGTAGCGGTATCTTTTGGTATTCGATTTAAGCTTAGTCACGCTAGCCACTAAATATTTTAGTTTTTGACGAAGAGTTCAAAATAAATTCATTTTAATTCGCAAAAATTACCTACTTACAGCTACCCAAATTTGGGATGCTGTCGCTTGACGTCATTAGCGCTGCTACCCAAATTTGGGTAGCTGTCGCTCGAGTGGTTATGTGAATATATTTTGAATTTTATGGAAATGTTGGATGAGAAATAAATTTGACTTGTATGCAAAAGTGATTGATTTAAATATGAACGACATGAAGACATTTTTTCTAACTTTTTTTTGCTGTTAATTCATGGTACATTTATTTCTAAATTTATTGGGAAAACAAGGTTAATACGTATTGTAAAATACATACATCATTCCCAAACAACAATAGCAGTCAATTCCAATACTTTCCAATTCTCAAATTTCAGTACAAGACCGGAAGTCACCCTGCGTATCATCAGTACATTCTCATTTTACTTAAGCAAATATTTTACCAGTTAAGAAAAATATATTTTATCACACAACATGATAAAATTAATAAATTTGAATATGAAGGCACGATTCAAATAAACATCACCAAATGATTGAAATATTTAGTGTTAAATAGAAAGATTTTAAAATAAGCATTTTGAAAGTTGAAAATATATTGTATATATTATATTTATTTATTTTGGCTTTACCCATGGGCGATCTTGGCCACGTTTAAGCTGTTAGATTTTAATGGTATAGATTATTCTTAAAATTAGTTACAAGAGGTTTTTTTTTTAGAAAGCAAAACTACAGTAGTTACTTACAGATTAAATAATGTGGGTACAGAGATAAGCACATCATATTTGGGCAAATACATGGAAGCAACCGTACAAAATATGAAATAGACATTGGCATAAGAATACAAACGGGATATAATATTTGGGCAAATACATTGAAGCATATAAGTTACAGAGTTAATTTATATATGTTATTATTATTATTATTACATATGTGATTTTAATCCCCAATGACTTAAATTTTAATGCAGTTTTTATAAATTTTTTTTAGTAATAAATTATTAATTTGAGTGGTGTTGAGACTTAAGGCAAGGAGTTCAATTTTAAGTTTTGCAAATTCATGCATGAAGTTTGGAAATTGGTCATTGATAGGACACTCAAATAAATAATGGTTCAGAGTACTCTCTGACCCACAATCACAGTAAGGCGAGATGACTATGTGGAGCCTGGAGAGGTAACTAAGACAACAGGTGTGACCTAGTCTTTACAGCAGTGGTTCCCAAAGTGGTTCCTACGGACTCCCAGGGGTCCTCGTGACTGCTGGGAAAATTAAACTAATTTGGAGATGCGTGGACAAAGTCAGGGGGTCCACGATAGGATTAATATAAACATGCTTGCTTATTGCCAATACTTAAGAGCTCTTCATTCTGACCTCAGCCAAAAATTTTAAGAGAATCTTCATTTGGGCATTCCCAATTGGGTGTTGGACCCCTTTGCAAGTAGACCTACAAACTCAGTTGAATCCATACTAATACAGAAGGAACATATTGAATTATCCACAAATAAGGAGCTGAAAACATTGTTTGAACAAGGATACCACAAATTCTGGTTACAAAACCAGATACCAATTTTATATCCTGATGACGGGCCACCGTTAATTGCTTTCCCGTCTTCCCATTTAGTAGAACGTGAATTCAGTACAGTTAAGAGCCCCATCACAAAACAAAGAGACTGCACATGAGACAGCTGAATATAAATAATCTCATATTATCATCCCATCAGGTTCACCCATCTCATTGAAAAATAAAGTGTTTTTGTATTTTAAAACAAAAGTTAGAATTTAAAAAAACACTACTTTAAATATCAACATGTTTTATTTATATTTTATTTTTACGTCACCATTCACCATTCAAGACATCAAAGTAAAAATTGTAATTGAGTTATTATGAAGTTGTGTAGAGTTATTTCACTTGGGGGTCTATGGTCAGGTTTTTGCTACGAGAAGGGGTCCATGGGCATAATAAGTTTGGGAAACACTGCTCTAAAGGGTTATGGAGGAAATATATTTTTTGGCATGCAAGCGTATTTATGAAACCAGGAATAAAAGGTTATATTAACGAGTACTGATGACCTTTTGTTAGAAAATATATTTTCCATTCAGAGGTTCATTGGAGCCTATATTTAATTTTTAGAATGGGGAAATAGTCTCTAAGTGGAGTAGGGATGTTACTAAACGGATCATGAGCAGTGGCTTCCTTAGCAATAGAATCTGCGAAAATAAAATTGAGTACAATGTAGAGGTGAAAATTAAACATGTAGACATTTTATTTATTTGATGTTTAGATAGCATAATGCATAATATATTATGTATTAGATAAAGCATAATATTATTAAAATATTTTCTAAAAACAGGATTATATTAGGAAGTTTATATTGCATACAAAATCAAAGTCAGCTTTATTCCTAAAACAATATTGCAGGACTGTCATAGTCATAATGCATGGATAGAATTATAAATTAATAATGGATTATCATTTAGCGCAAAAATGAAACAATGGCGTATGTATAAATGCAGTTGATTTTTGGACAGATCATTTAAGTCAAAATAAATCTATCAAAAAAGTGGCATAAAAAAACTATTTCTGAAAAAGTTTAGTAGAGGTTAGTTTAGTAGAGGTTAGAAATATATTTTCTCTACTACCTTCGTGAAAAATCACAACAAACTGTATTTCTGACAAGAAATGAACACTATTTTTCTTAAATACTAAATATGTACTAAAAATAAAAGTTAGACGACATAAAAAAGTTTTTCCTTAAAATAATTAATGTTTGCTTGTGCGTAATCCCAGGATGAGAAATCAACAAAGATGCGTATGCGGGCTCCATGAATATCAATTCTTAGATTAATTAGATCATTCCGATGCCATCTGTCTCCCTGTTGTTCGACTTTTCAAAGAACATGGCGTCCTGTGGGGGAAAACAATTTAATAGAAATTAATGAAAATTAATTATAAATGTATTACAAATATTTATAAACTACAATCAAATGAAACAATGCTTGGGGAATGAAAAATGTGAATAATTGTGGCCATTCTGGAAGAGAGAGACAAAATAAAGTGTGAGAAAAAATTATATAGGAAACACAATCCTCAATACCACATACAAAGTCTTCTCCTCTATACTATATTATAGCAGGCTACTGATATATGATGAAGATATTGTAGGTGAATATCAATACGGCTTCAGGCCTAACAGATCCACCATTGACCATATTTAATTTCATGAGGCAAACAGTTGAAAAAGCCTATATAATATGACTCTCCACCACCTGTTCATTGAATTCACAACACAAAATAATGAGACTAAGCTAGCCGTCTATGAGAACATAAAATTCTACAAAAAAATCTTTGGACCTACGCTAGAAAATGGATCTTATAGGATAAAGATGAATCATGAGACTATTGTAGGGTTCTGTAGGTCCCAAACACTGCGATGGGCTGGTCATGTGGAAAGAATGTTGAATGAGAGGACGCCAATATTGAGGAAGAGGTGAATAGACTGCGTGGAAGAGGATTGGAGCAGGATGTGAAAGACGGAGGACTGGAGGCAAACGGCGAGGGACCGCAGCCAGTGGAAAACATTTGTGGAGGAGGCCAAATCATGAGGCTGGGATGCAGCGCCATTATGATGACGTAAATTAAAATCTAATATAACTCTTGATCTTTGCTTTAATTTGTTCCAACTGTTTAAAAGGTACATTATTGTGATAGGGTTCATCTAAGACCCGGTCGTTACATCCGTGGAATACCAAATACCACTGAATAGATAATACACACTAGAAATGCCTTCCGTGTAGATTTGAATGGAAATCGATGTAACCACTGTTACATCGGTTCGATGTTAGTACTTTTTCGTTCTAGCCCCGAGATCACATTTTACATTGTCATTATTCAGCAATTTGATTGATATTTAAACAATCCCCGTTTAAATTCTCAGAATAAAATTTGAGAACTGTTATACTTGACGGCTTAATCAACGCCAATTTTGATAAACCGCTGAAGGGCTGAGAATCGACAGTTAACAGCGACCTTTCATGTGTGAAAAAAATCAAAATGATGCTGAATGCTGATTTGTGACGGGAGTTCAAACACCTGGGCCTAACTATTTGGAATGTTTAATTTATGTTCCAAATATTGATTGATAGGCAGGTTAAAAACAAGTTACGTTAAGTTTTGGCGAGCCTGAGAACATATTTTATATGCTAACTTTTAATTTTATATGTTTTTTTTAAAGGGATCCATACAAATTGCTTAATTTTGTTAGGTATACTCTCTAATTAAAAGATAACAGGTTGTTATATAAATGTTTAAAGACAGACAACTTACAATGAGGAAGCATGCCCCCAGGAGCACAGCCTTCATCCTGACGTCCAGATCCATGGGGAAGGTGATGCCGAAGTAGTCGGCATCAGTGAACATTTCTCGGAGGAGGCCGGACCACTGCTTGGAAATCTTCCCCACCACTGTTTCGCCGTCCTTGGACAATATCTGAAACAAAAAAACAATATAAAAGTTAATAACACTTCAATTACACATATTAACTGTGGGAATTATGTAGACGATTTATGTATGATGATGAGAGAAGTATTGACATCATGGGCCATGAAACTTTGAAATATTAATATAACAGTCGAAAAATAAGAAAAGATACCATATTATATTCATTGAGTGCTCTCCTCAATGGAAATCTTTAGTAAAAGGAGATAGATTTATCGAGTAGGGTTCCAAATATTATTTGGACCATATTTTTAAATTGTTCAGTAAGAAATAATAGTTCGAAAATTCGGATGAAATCAGGTAGTCAAGCTAGTAAAAATCGATTATTGACAAATAATGGGTTATAATACCTTGAATTCAACATCTCCGCACATGGTGAAACGGCACACAGGTCCGACGATGGTCAGCACCGTCTCCCCAGAGCCATTCTTCACCAGGAAGGACGGCTTGAAGATGGACCACTCCTGCTCGATGTAGCCGATGATGGTTCCGGGCGGAGACGACACTTCCATGGACTGCAGGCAACAAGGAAAGCAGCAGGAGTCACAAGCCAGTGGCCGATGCATGTTGATAACCTGAAATATCATTTCCATGAAATTAATTTGAATCAATTTTAACGGTTAATTGACAGTTATTTAAAAACCATAAAATTGATGGACCTGCACATGATGCATTTGACTATCAAAACCAATAGATTTTTTTTGTAGTCATCTGACTTTTTCCTACATTGCTATAAAATGTACAATGAAAATGGCTTTCAGTAGCTCAAATCCTTCGGGCTGATATTTTGGAATAATTGCAAACTTAACCCATTCACTGCTAATGTGCCACACTCGCATTTTTACACATTAATTATGTATTATAAATATCAAAAAGAGTGCATTATTACATGTTTATGAATTCCACTATATGCATTGGGATAGAGGAGAAAAGGTTTAATGGTCATATTGTTGCCCACAACACAAACAGGGATTTCATATTTAGAAACCTTCCAGGAGAGCCAAAATACTGTATTTTTTTGCCAGATTTTTATATATTATGGGGTTTTAATTAGGCATTTTTTTTTCAATTGGTGAAACATGTAATAAAACAGGCTAGAACCGGCGAAAAAAGCAGTTTTTTTGGCTCTCCTGGAAAGTTGCTAAATATGAGGTAGGTACGTCCAAGGCTGGCCCTGAGCCAAACGGCGCCTGATGAATGTATAATTTTGATACCCCCTGTCAAAACCAATGTTCAAACTAACGTTTTTGAAAAACCTTTTTTACGTGAAAAAAAAAAATGTCAACATAAAAATGCTTTCTGACGTCTAAAAAATAGCTTATTGTGTAAATTGTAAAAATTGTTTTAATTACATATCTGCGTAAACTGGATGATAATGCCTTTATTTACGTACCCTTTGTGAGATATTTGATAAAATATGTACAATACTTCTTGTGTATCATAAAATCGTATATAGGTAATATTATAGGAAATGTCATCACTGTTAACCACTCGTTTAATCCAATATCGTAAAGAAATCGAAAAATAGTGTTGTGTTCCGCCATTAAAATGAATCTCTCTTTATCTGATATGATCGCTACATCCAATATGCGGAAAAAATTCTACTCTAAACATGTCTTCTGGATTTTATATTGATTCATCCTGGCCCTCATAATCAAAATATTTATTTTTCTGCTGCGAGCGTAATATAGTACTAGCTGGAAATTCTGCTTTAATTTATAAGTTAATAGCTATTTCTTTTGCATCTGTCACAACTGCGGAAAAATTAAACATCCGATCGGTATTTCAAAAAAAATCTGATCTTTGATTTAAAAGACAAATTATTGCACTACTAACATTTTTTTAACTATATTAATTTGATGAAATATGTCGTGCCACATAATTAAAGAACAGACGAATTTGAAATCTAAAATATTATTACCTAAGAATTGAGGTAAACTCCTCGGTACAGCATCCACGTGATCACGTAATTCTACCAAGGCTTCTAAGACATCTAATAAAAAGTACAATGGAATAATGGCATCTATTCGACTTTCCCAGCGAGTGTCACTAAGTGGTTTTAATGTTAAACTTGGAACACTTCTTTTTAAAATATCCCACCATTGTGTTGAATTACTAAAAAAAGGTAAATTTTGAACCGTATCAAAAAAGCGACCGCGCCTGGACAACTCTTAGCGATTTTTTAATTATTTTATTGAAGTTTAAAAAACCTCATTGTAAAGCGGTTATCCCAGAAAGACATGTCCTGGGTTTTTTCTGTTGTTTTTTTCAGTTTCATGTTGCATTTAGGTTATGTTAATATTATATTCTTCAATGATTAACATTTAGTGACATCATTTACAACTAAATTTAATGAATGGGATGTACAAGGAACATAGAATGCTCTGGGCTCAATACATCTAATCCTACTTTGCATACCACAAATTTATCACGCATATAGGACCCATTATCGTAACCCTGTCCACGTAAATTTTCAACCGATAATATCGTTTGTATTGAGTTTAAACATATATGAAGAAAAAAAAACACAATTGCATAGATAAGACGCGAAGATTCAAGATTCAAGTAGTAGCTAGGTTAGGTGCTTTTTTACTGCATTGTTCTAAAATATTGTAACCATTTTATTTGTTATATATATTATATACATAAAAATAAATCTTATGTTTAATTTAAATATGTTTCAAAATTTGCGTGTATTCACATACCAGCGGTGTTAGTTGAAGTTTGCCAGTTTTTTCAATAAAGAAAACGCTTAATTCTCAAGGGAATCTCAAATTTTTTTTATTCAAAGTATTGACCATCGGATTCTATACATTTTGCCCATCTTTGAGGCAAATCATGGATACCATTCAAAAAAAAAATTTCTCTTTCGAGGCAAACCATTCGACGAGCCATTTTTCGACTTTTTCAAAATTGGCGAAGCGCTGCTCTGCGAGTGAGTGTCCCATCGATGCGCAAAGGTGGAGAGTACGGCGGGTGCGATAATATTTCCCAATTCAATGCTTTGAGAGTGTTCTTCACTACTTTAGCTGTATGAGGCGGTTTGGCGGTTTTTTCGATTTGTCTCGTTTATTTGGTGTGGTACCCATTTTCCATACTTTTGGATCTTTCCCATGGCTTTTAAACGTTGGCAAATTGCTCCTCGGGTCACATTAAGTGTTTGGGCCAATTGTAGTTGCGATTGGGTTGGGTCTTCATCCAATAACGCCTGTAATTCCTCGTCTTCGAACTTTTTCGTTCCACCAGGATGTTTATTGTCTTTTAAATCGAAATCTCCACTTTTAAATTGACGAAACCATGTCTCACATGTTCTAATCACTGGAGCATGTTCACCATAAGTTTCTACCAGCAAACGATGAGCTTCAAGTGCTTTTTTCTTTTGATGAAATAAGAAAAGCAACGAATGCCGCAAATGCGATTTACTTGGAACGAAACTCGACATATTCACTGAGGTAACCAACTATGACACTATTATTTTGGCAGAATGTAACTTGTGTATTTTTGAAGGTTAATGTCCATAGAAAAATATGACATAGATGCCAAATCATAGAAATGTATACATATCTCTGGCGACATCTATGAGTAAAACCGGCAAACTTCAACTAACACCCCTGGTAGTGTTAAAAAAGTTGTTACAGAAAACGTCCTTTGGCAGCGCCGTAAGAATGAAACTGCAATAGCGTGGCCTCACTCTTTCATCAGAACGTTCACCCGGGTGGACGTCTATATGTATCTCGTTTTGCTCCATTGTGTTCTATATCTGTCTCAATTTCACATTCGCGTTTATTCACATAGAAATTTGCTTAGTATACGTTTGCCGAAATTGCTGGAAGAATGAGATGGCTACATGAATTTACATATAGTCCGGTTTCTCTTCATCTCTTTCCATTAGAACATTCTGGCGCCTATAGTCATCTCATTTTACACTGCGTTTTCAGCATCTGTCTTGTTTTCTCACACTAGTGAATTTTTTGTTCAAACAAAAGATTGGTAGGTACTTTCATACACAAGACATACTCATAAACGTATGGAACGGTGAGAGTTTTATTTTTGCGCTCTCAGCGCCTGTGAAATTTCAGAGTTTTAAAAATTAATATACTTTATAGGCATTGGGCGCGTTAACATACACCTAAGTAGTAATTACTGAAATTAATGATATTTGAATGACTTGTATAGAGCCATTTTAGTGAAAAATAATTTCAAGGGTGCTGTTTCATGTGTCAGGTATTATCAGCGCCTTGACAAGTCGGCACCCGGAGCGGACTTGTCCGATTGCGCCAGTAAAGGGCCGGCCCTTGATAAACCTGTTTGTGTTGTGGGTGGTGACATTTACTTGTGCCAGAATCTGTAATTTCGCACAATAATCAATGTAACAAAGCCAAAAGTGAGTGTTACTAAAAGTTTGTCCCGTCTGCCTTTTCACAAAATTGATAAAAATGAAGCGCTTTGCCATTAAATTACTTGATTGTGATAGTTATCCAGGATCTTCATCTCGAAAGGCCTCAAGGGTCCGCAGCAGTTCCTGGTGAGGCAGTCATTGTCCTCCACGGCAAAGTAGACCTTCTGTCCCACGCTGTTCTTCACGGTGAACTTGTTGTTTGTCTCGAAACCAGTCAGGACCTCCAGCAGCTCCACCTTCTGGTGCACCAGCAGTTGGTCAATCATAGAAAGGTATTCCAAACCGGGAGGGCAGTTGGTCAGCCCTTGCGGAATATTCATCCAACCACCTGGAATACAATAAAGATGTGATATTTATATTTAGAAAACAGAAAACAGTTCCACGAGAAAACAGAACAGGGACAAAACAGAACAATGACAAAACAGAATATTGAAGAAAAAGTACAAAAAAACCTAACATATTCTGTTTTGTTACTGCTACGTTTTATCAGTTACCGTGTATTCTAGATATTCATGGGAGATGGGCGGTAGTAAAAAACATTCCATAAATAAGACTGTATTTTTTTTATTTAAATTTGTATTGGGTAACAATATTACCACATCCAATGTAAAGTTAACCGTGTCAAACTGTTCCTTCCCTTTGCAGTGTTTTTTTTTTTTTTTAATTATTTATTAAGTTAAAAGAAATACATAATTATTTCACTTTTTTAACTTAACTATATACATATTATATTAATTAACTACATACAGACATATTATTCTTAACCTATTTTAATACTTATATTATATATCATGTTACTTAATATTACATTATATTATTTATATAGCTTACATATTATTCCTATTTTACTCACTTATATTGAGACTGAACAGTTTTTTTTTTTAAATTTTCTTACTCGATTCTGTTTTCAGGCTATCGGGAAGGAGATTGTATATACGAGGTGTGTTCAAAAGAAAAGGTAAATTTTGAGTTTTTTCGAAAAGTATTTATTTATTCATCAATATCCATTTTCTCCCCTTCAAAGTAATTCCCCTCAGATATAATGCACTTATGCCAGCGCTTCTTCCAATCCTCGAAGCACTTCTGGAATGCGCTTTTCAGTATGGCCATCAGCTCGTTCTTCGATTCTGACTTTATCTCATCAATTGTGGCAAAACGCTTTCCTTTCATTGGTCTCTTCAGTTTCGGGAATAGAAAAAAGTTGCAGGGAGCCAAATCTGGTGAATATGGTGGTTGAGGCATGATTACGGTGTTGTTTTTGGATAAATAATCACGAACAAGCATTGATGTGTGAGCTGGTGCATTATCGTGATGCAAAATCCATGATTTGTTTTTCCACAATTCCGATCGTTTGAGCCGTATTGCTTCAAGCAAACGTTGCATAACTTCCTTGTAGTATTCCTTATTAACTGTACGATCTGTTGGCAAGAACTCGTGATGCACCACGCCATTTTAATCGAAGAAAACAGTGAGCAAAACCTTCACATTTGATCGAACTTGGCGTGCTTTTTTTGGTCTTGGCTCTTCTGGCCGTTCCATTGGGATTGATTGGGTCTTGGTTTCGACGTCATAACCATATACCTACGTTTCATCACCAGTTACGACCCTTTTGAGCAAATCTGAATCGTCGTTGACGTCATTCAACAACTCCTGAGCGATACCAATGCGACGTTGCTTTTGCTCAAAATTTAGCAATTTTGGAACAAACTTCGCTGCCACACGTTTCATGCCCAAAACATCCGAGAAAATTGCATGGCATGAGCCAATTGATATGCCAACATCCTCTGCAACTTCCCTAATAGTGATTCAACGATTTTCCAAAACCATTTTCTTCACTGTTTCGATGTTTTTTTCGATTGTTGACGTGGTTGCAACTCCAGGACGCTCATTGTCATTAACATCTTCTCGGCCTTCTGTAAAGCGCTTGTACCACTTATAAACACTTTTTTGAGACAAAGTAGACTCGCCGAATGCCACAGTCAACATTTTAAGTGCGTTGGAGCACTTTATTCCATTTTTAACACAAAATTTAATACATATTCTTTGATCCATTTTCTTCAAAAGTAAAAATTTGAAGAACACTCAAAAACGTGACTAACCTTTCCAGTTGTCAAAAACAAATCACTAATCCAAAATGGCTGATAATGCTAACATATGATAAACATATGTGTACCAACATAACAAAAAAAATCGATAATCGAATGTACACAGCCTGCGAAAATTCAAAATTCACCTTTTCTTTTGAACACACCTCGTATATACACCCTCATGGCCTACGTTTCTTTTACCAGTTTCAGTCTTTACAGTATTCGTGTACAATTTAGTATGTTGTCTTGTTTAGTGTTGGTGTACTTGTGATGTTTTTATAAATGCCGTGTTCGTGTGTATAAGTCCATTTTGTATTTTGTAGATTAATAGGCATATATTATATTGGTACAGTTTTCTGATTTCCAGCAAGTTCATTTCTTGGTATAGTTTTTCTCTAGCATGTTGTCAGTACGGTTTTTTCTCAAAAAAATTATTAATAGGAAGTAAACATAATTTTCCGAATAATTATTATTAATTTCTATGCTGCTTTCATTAAAAACTAGCTGAGGTGCCCGGCGTTATTAATGGTTTGGAGGAAAGTTTTGAGGTTTGCGACCCCTACCCGTACCCTTGCTCCTACCCCTGCCTCTACCCTTAATCCTATCTCTGCCTCTACCCCTACTCCTACTTCTATTTCTACTTCTACTCCTACTCCTACTTCTACCCCTACCCCTGTCTCTACCCCTACCCTTACCCAACACAGCAGTTTCCTTTTATTTTGAACATTAAGTGTGTGAAATTTCATCACGTACAAAAATTCTGCTTTAAGGGATGGAAAAGGGGGTAGTGGTGGTTTTTCGAAATCTCGTGTAGACAGTGACCTTCCTCTTGTTTCGATACTCAAGTGTGCAAAATTTAATCAAGCTCGGAATAAAACTGTAGATTTGTATATAAAATCAACAAACACCACCCACCCAGGACATTCTTTATATAATAGAGAAGAAGATGCAAGAAGATAGAAGACGTATCTACATAATAAATAGTGGATAGTTTGAGAATGAGTCTTATTTTGTGCCCACTAACTGGGGAACTTGACCACAGACACACAACAGTCATCACCATAACAAGCTAAACATTCATCTATTGCTCCTGCAGGATATGACAAATTATAAATTGACGATACTTGAGCACTACAGTCAAGTGCAATTGAAAAATCAATTCAGGCATCTTTTTAACTGTTATGCTAGAGAAAAACTTATACAATGAATATTAATTCTAATAATACATTTGTAATATGGTCCAAACCAGCCTATCTATTCAAAGTGATCTAATGTATATTTCTTCAAGTAAAAAATAATCTAAATAACACCATAAACCGGTGTCCGGCTGGTTTTGCCTAGGATTGTTAAGAATATATTATACAGTGTTGATGAGCTGACAAAAAGAATCAGATTACTGATACATATATGTGCAAATCTTGTGGTTTCCATGAATAAGATTGATATATTTTAAGGTTTGATCTGCTGAATAATCCATTGCATACCAAACCGTCTTCTTTATTACTTAAGCTATTCATATAAATAGCAAGGCGGTCATTCTGCAACAACTGTTGAGTTTTGCTAGTGTTGCAGTAATATACAGGGTGTCTGGTAACGAGGAGATAATCAATCAACTGAGGATGGAGGACCTTAAGGCCGTTCCAAAAATGGTATATCATGTTTAGTAAAAGTCCCACGGTTTTAGTGTTAATTGGACTTTTTTGAAATTTTCTACAATTTTATTACACTTTTCGGAACAGCCTTAACCCTTTAGGTGCCACATGTATTTTTTAAAAATGCTGGAGAAGTGTCGATAATCCATGAATATATATTTTTTTTATTTTGATTACTTTTATTTTTAGACACATGTTTTCAATAATGTGACGTAATTTTAGAACTGTGGGTAACGCGTGACGAATTTTATGGCTCGAGCTATATATCGTTCTGTGGCACTCAAGTACAATAATGTATCGGAACGATATATCGTTCCGTGGCACCTAAAGGGTTAAGGTCCCCCATTCACAGTTGTTAGGCTATCCACTAAATACCGGACACCCTGTATAGACAATATTTGTGACATTCCAAAATTCATACCGTGATAAATCTATGATAAACTATTTTTTGTTCTGTGAAGTCGTAAAGTACAGATAACTTTTAGTAGATTATAATAGAATATAAACTTTTGTTATAGAATTACATAAATGAATATTCAGTATTCAATAGTGTCTTCCACACACAAACTTCCGACCGCGCTCTTCAATCTTTGCTCCAAAGCACTTGACAAAATGCCCTCCGATACGCCACATCGGCCTGCCCGCTGAAACATTACGCTAATTTGCGTAAAAACAGTTACCACACTTCCGAAAGTGGGCCAATGCGTTGATCAACTGACGTAAAGGGATTTCTCAGAGATCGGAGGGAAGTGCACCATGATGCATGATACATTCTACGGTTTTAAAGCTTTGCTACATTTTTGACCATAGACCTCACTGTAGGCATTTACCAATTTTAAAAGAAGTATGTAATAACTACCCAGAAGGTTATAAAAATTATTTACCTATGAACACACTAGTTGCTTTTTCGAAGATTTGAAATTTAGTACCGATATTTCTGTATCAGCATTAAGTAATTAATTCTAGAAATTTGCAAAAGCAATTTATGAAGTAGATGCTTAGAAGATATTACTAATTTTCCCGGATTATTAATTCTTTTAATTCCCGATTCGCATGTAAAATTTAAAAAAAAAGGAAACCCAATTCCTTTACTAAACTTCATATAAACTTGCCAAATGCTTGAAGTTTCTATTGATATAATGATAGGTATATAATTATTTGCTTTTGATTTTCCATAAACAGTCAGTGAAAAGCCATAAAAAAATAAAAACAAATCTGTGATCCTCGCTCCAAAGCGTACGTGTAATGTCCGCTAATGGGTTCATGAGTTTATTTTCAATATCATTTTCAAATATTATAATATGTTGGCTTTTATTCAGGACGCTTTGGGAATTTTCTAGATAAATATTGACCGTCCCAATGAACAATGTCGGATGTGCAAATGGTATCTTCTTATTAGAGGTATTTAAAGTTTCGTTTCTACATTTTTTTTTTTGAATGATTTACTTGCGATTTGACAAAAAATATAGTTAAAAAGACCTAAACCTAACCTTCTAAAGAAAATCAATCCATAATTCAACTACCTGGAATGATTTTCATTATAAAGGCACACACAAGAAAATCTACACTAAAAATTCTTTTACAAGTTTACAGTTTCACAATCTCTTTGAAAACATTTCAATCATTTTCATCTCAAGTGAAGCATGTTATCTTTTGATTAAATTACAATACCAGAAAGCTACATACCGCTGTTCCTCTTCTGTTATCAGTTGATTGTACCGAGCGTTTCTTTCTCTGAGATTGACTTTCATGGATCGGCGAATGCTTCTCCTCAAGGCGTGGAATGACAGTGTCTCTACAT